>JANZLQ010000056.1:5317231-5335690 GCA_026212715.1 Elanus axillaris | reverse complement strand
GGGTCACAGCCTCCTTCGGGGACCCACCTGCTCCGGTGTGGGGTCCTCCCCGGGCTGCAGGTGGAGATCTGCTCCACGGTGGACTTCCTCCCCACGGGCTGCAGGGGAATCTCTGCTCCGGCACCTGGAGCATCTCCTCCTTCTCCTGCACTGACATGGGGTCTGCACAGGGGCTTCTCTCACATTCCACTCCCCTCACTGCTGCAGGTTTTCCCTTCTTAAATACGTTATCCCAGAGGTGCTACCACTGTTGCTGATGGGCTCAGCCTTGGCTGGCGGTGGGTCCATCTTAGAGCGGGCTGGCATTGGCTCTGTCGGACACAGGGGAAGCTTCCCGCAGCTTCTCACAGGAGCCGCCCCTGTAGCACTGCCCTGCTACCAAAACCGTGCCACAGGAACCCAGTACACCGAGTCCTGTAGATCCTGATATGCTCAAGCTAATTACTAGACAATACTGTATCATTAATAAAAATAGTAAAGGAGAATAACAACAGCAAGACAAGTGGAACAGATTTCAAAAAGCTATATTCCAAGAGTAAAATTGGCCGGTGTATCTTACAATATTTATTAAGGCAAGATATGCCACAGAAATACTACTTCAGTAGCTTGAAAATCCCAGACTTTTGCATACTGATGCAGGGTATAGCCACACCAAGAATTATCTGTCTCACTCAGAGAAACAACTGGAAATAAACCTTCCAAGCAGCAGATTTAAAACGCAAAAGGAAGACCTTTTCACAACTGTGCTTTCTTACAGAAGGTTTTATAAAAGAAAAGTATAAATGAGATTAGCTGCAGAACAGGCAAGTTGGGGGGTTGGGGTGGGGTTATTAAACACGATATACAAACATAATTTTGAGCTCCGAGTCCTTAAATTCCTGGTTACCAGAAACTGGGAAGACATACTTGGGAAGAATGACTATATCCATGTTCTGTTTCTTGGATTTTTTTCAGAAATATCCACTACTGGCTGTCATCAAAAACAAGATATCAAACTAGGCAGACACCTAATCTGACTTAGTCACTCTTACTATACTTATATGCAGTGGCAATTTCCTCTACATTAAGTCAGTCGGGTATATGCCTCGCTATAGTGCCAGCACAGAGCAGAATGGCTAAGCAATGAAATAAATACCCCCCAAAAAAATTAAAAAAAAAATAAATTTGAAAGTCTGTGCTTTCCCAAAATCAGCAAGTATAGGTTTGTGTTTATCAGCACTGAAGATTCAGTGCTACTTTAGATCATGTCCAGACACAGGAAAAAATTCAAGGTGATAAGCTACACATAAGTATATACTAAGAAAGTATCAGAAGCATAGGTCATACGGCAGCTTTGAGAAATGGCGAAGGACAGTTTCGTTAAGGCAAGACAGACTATTAAATATATCGGCCAAAGTAAGCCTTGATTATCTCTGTATTTGCTACCTATTAGCTATCCAAGATTCAGAACTTCAAACTGTTGAAGCAAAACAACATTCTGCTCTTCATTATCTTTTAGTCAGAGGACAGCCACATGTTAACTTGAAATGAGATGAAAAAAGATCAGTTACTGGCAAAATATATTCTTGGTATTTCCTAAGAGGTTTTTCTTGTTGTTTCAATTTTAAAAACAAAATTAACTATTAAATTTGGTGTCAATTAGCATTTTAATGTTCATAATTCAGGAGTGAAACAAGGTTCCGTTGTGCCAGGTGTAAAGAAGTTCTCTGTTCCAAGGAATTTACCATTTCAGTACATTCAACATGTACCTACATGTTGCTAGAAATAACAAATAACTTGTAGCGAAGATTATATACACTCAGTGCTTCCACTATTAATGTTTTTTGATAAAAACTCTAAACAAAACCAACTGAAAAAAATCAAAAGCGTACACAAGTTAATCAGAGGTTTACTTCCATGTACGTATTACAAGGCTGTTATACCAAAGGACTGTTTTACTTTCAAGAGTCTTCTAAGCAAGTATCAATTTAAAAGTTAGTAAATAGTATTTTTCTACAGCGTCACACAAACCCTTGCCACCAAAACCACAGTCCCTGCCTAGAAAACAGGTTGAAACAGGTTTCTTCTAACAGTGAAGATTAGATTTAAGTCATAAGAAGCTTTTAATTTTAACTCCTACAAACTGACTATGTAAGGTGAGGACATAGAAAACACAAAATACTTCTTACAAAGTGATGCCAATTAACATCGAAACAAGTGATGTGATGCATGGTATTACTCTGGCCTCCCCCTGAGTCCTTTCCTCCCCTCTGTGATGAAACACAGGGGCTACAACAAAGCCAAGGAGGAAACACTCAATGGTTTCAGCTGAGTTGGCTTTTTGTGACTCCTACTGCAGACTAGAGGATGGGGCGAGCAGCCTGCTAAATCCCATGGCAGTGACAGGCCACTACGGGAGAGACACAGGGACGTTTCAGGGAATCCAAAAATCTCTCAGTGACATTTACATATCCGACAACACCAACCTAAACTCTACTGCCTGAACCAGCAAAACCCAGGGCTCTCTGAATAAGGATTTTACGTGCTGCACTGTGTTTATCCTGCTGAAATTAATATGAGCATATTGGCCAGATAAAAGGAAAATGAACTTATCTTACAGTCAGTTATTACTTTTTAACTCAAAGCAGTTTAGAAGAAACACAAAGTCCAACAACCATTTCCCTACAAGTAATCCTAACCTACACAGCTTTTGATGTGTCTGCAACTTTCAAATCTTAAGGCACAGAATATTTAAAATGCCATTAGAATAAAGTATGAATTAATTAAATTCTTTAGATCTAGAGCATAGACCAGACTGACATTTTATCTAGTTGCTCCTAACAGAATCTAAATGGTTGATCTCATAGGACAGATACGTATCATATTGCATACAGAGCAGCTGTCATTAGAAGCTTGTTTTCCCAAGCACAGTAATTTAAAAAAAAAGGGGGAGGGGGGGAACCACCAAAAAGCCAACACTATCTTATGTAGCCTCTATTGGTAAAGAGACATCAATTGGATCACTCTCCAGTGAGTAATACTACGTACACTTACTTCTATGTCCAGAGATTTTCACAGGATGATACCCATGCAAAAAAACTATACATGAGAAATTTGTCACTGAGGATGTGGATTTACCAGAACTATCATCATTAATGCTGTGAAATACGTAAGTTTTATGGCATCTATTCATTTCTATTCTGTATTACTGTGAGTAGTGGCAATGGTACCTCTTCCTTATTTTCTATTCTAATTAAATTCCAGCAGGAACTTAAATCACAGCATAGATCTCTGTGCAAGCCTTCCACCTCTGGACTTTGGCACATTCAGTTAAGATTAAATCTTTGGAGATTATTTTGTGCCAGACTTAACTTCCACTGAGCATGCACCGCTGCAAGTCAACCAATAGGTCCAGCTAAAACAGAGCAAGCAGTTTTTTGAAAAGGACATGAAACAGTGAAGTACCTACAGAAGTAAGTACACATTTAAAAGCTTTCTAATTTTTAAATGCTCCCTAAAGCATAGAGATGACAGATAAAATTTGTAACAGAGTGTCTGAAACAGAAAGCCAGGCCATACTGTCAAGCAGAAATGCAGAATTAAAGCTTCCTATGCAATACTAATCCTACTGCCTTCTGCAAACACATTTTAAAATCATTCTTCATGACATCATCACAAAACATGCACATATTCACTTTTCAGGGGTCTTTAGCTTCGTTCAATCTGTCACATTGAAAAAGTACGCTCCACATGGAAATATCATCAGTGTAATGCTCTTCAGGTCATAAACTGCTAAGCAAGCAAAATCCAAGTATGGAATCACCAGTTCATGTCAAATAGTGCTTTACATTCAAATTTATAAAACAAAACTTCGGCAAACTCCTTATGGACATTTGCAGCTCATAAACAATTTAAAAATAGTGAGAATCATTAACTGAAATTTCAAAAGCTAACACAGTTTCACCTTGCATAATGTACATGGAATATGAAATAGATGTTGGCAAAATATACTCTGCATATCTTACACTTATTAATCCCATATTTGTCATAAGTTTGTCCCACTTTACAGTTTATCCCCTGAAAAATAAGTCTAACAATGTTCTCCCATGTATAAAATTATAATACTTACAAAGACAGGTCAACCTAGTATTTTTTTGTGTTTGGACAGTAGCAGTTTCCATATAACAATTATTTAACAAAATAATTAAGCCTAAGTGTGACCACACCTACTTCTCACTTGTCTAAGAGACAGTGAAAAGCATAAAAAACATTGCATTCCATTTGCAAAGTCCATTTTGCCGTCCAGCATCAAATCCAAACCAGCACCGCAGGAAAACACACTATGCTTTCAGAAATTCCTGATGTTAAATGCAGCAAGAACTCAAGGGTGGCTTACCTAACTGATTTACTGGAAGAATCACTAGCACCTAAATTACAAATTCCAGCTAAAGGATCGTGGTCATGTACATAAAATGACCGGCTCCTCTATTAAAGCTCTCACGTAGTTTTCCTGAAGCTGTTTTTCCTCTTGGATCTTATATTTGCTGATCTTCCAAGGGACATCTTGGGTACCTCCACCACTATTGCTTCCTTAACTAATTAGTCAAAATAGCATTGCTCCTTCTCGTTGAAAGATGACATGAAGGATTCAGAGCTCAGAAATGGATCTCTTAAAGATCTGTTTAAATACAGATGAACTCTGTACATCAATCACACAATATTTGTCTTCAGGTTCCAAAATCCCTTTCCCTGCCCAAGATTTGGATGATATTTGGGTTCATAGAATCAACTGTATTGCAGAATGCAATTGGCAAGTCTGAAAATATTTTCTTCATGACTTCTTATTTTCCCATTTTTCCCCGGGTTTAAATCTTAAGCATTGTTTTCCTCATATTGATTTCGAGAGATACATTGTTTTGCAACTACTTGCAATAGAATTGCCTGAGTCGCAGGTTCATCCATTCCTCCTAATAGAGCTCTGATCACATTTCTTAGGGAATTTTTTCACTCATCCATCATAGACACCCATTCTAAGACTTTATTTTCAGTCTCTCTTTCCCCCTGCTGGACATTGCTCTCAGTATGGCTAGAGAGGTATTAACCCTTTCTTCTTAGAACAAGTACTGTACTCTGCTGAGTACCTGTCTTACCAAAATTGTTCCTGTCTAATTTAGGCTTTTTTTTTTAAATGACTACTGACTTACTACTGTAAAACCATAAATCATCTGTTAGTTCAGCACTAGAATTCTGCACTGTGTACAGCAAAACTCATTTTTCGAGCACACTTGTTTAAACCATTTCAGATACTGAACTTCATTTATGACAATGTTATTTTAGCATGGCATTTGTAAACCCCACTCTGGAAAAGTACTCGTAGGAAAAACAGAGACACTTGATGGCCTCGTCTTCACTTTATGGAGGTGGTTAGTAGCTGCTATCTTAAACCTTACACGGTCAAGCAACCACTGGCAGACCATCCTCAGCAGGCCTGCTTGAGTTTCTAGTGCGTAAATAAAGTGTAGCTCCACACGGTGCCAGACAGAAGTAGACCTTCAAAGTGATACATGTGCGTTACGCCTGTCCACGGTAAGAAAAAGAAAGGGAGAGAGGGAGAGGAAGAGGAGCAGAGTGTGAGCACACACAGACACGCACATGCCAGTGTGACCCTCTCCCAGCAATTTCGTGCTCAGCTGGCTATGCCACACGCCTCCCCCACTGACTGCTACTAATATTTCTATGCAGTTACAGGTCCTTCTGTTGAAGACTCGCATAGCTACACCAGATATCTACAATTTCCATTATTTTCTGTATTAGAAAATACAGTAGAACAGAACCATAACAATGACGTAACTTCAGGCAGGCCATGGAGCACAGCCCATATTCCTAGCAGAAGAAAGTTTAAAGAAGTGTAATGCTCTCCAGCAATCTCGTGAGTTATTACACACAAACGCAAATGATTTTGTTTCCACGACACAGCAGCAGTTTTCCACAGAGCCTACCTCTTGCCTGACCCTTGGTACACAAGCTCCAGCTTTATCCTAGCAATCACCCACTGCTGTCAGTAACGAAGGCAACAAGTTACCTGCCAATAAATTTAAAGTTCCCCTCGAACTCGGCTAAGAGGGCAAGGCATGTATAGCATGGGGAGCACGCTTTTGTTCGCTCTGTATCAGAGATGAAGCATATTGGCTAAAGAGCATGAATGGGAAATTTGCACTGGTGCTGCCTGTTTGTCATTTGCAGATTTTAATTACAGTAGTTTCTAATAATATTTCTTTAGTCAGCAATACATCTATGAATTAAAAAATAAAAATTGCATCCTTTTAAAGTGATTATGTGCAAATGAACTGATTAAATATTTTATGCAGCATTTAATGCCTACGGCGGGCCAAAATTTAGCAGCTGTAACTTTTGGTGTACCTCTTCCCAGCAACTGACAGTAACAAGTCTTTTTTTACTGAGATTGAGACTTAGCATTGAGAAATGCAATTCGATTATTACATTCACGGCGAAGCAGCCGAACACCATTAAATGATTCACTAGCTGATGTTGTAAGGTGAATTTAGCACAGCCATTTAAACCGGCCAGTGTGCTGAGTTGTTGCATAACACTATGTTGAGTTGCTCAAGTAGCTACTGGAGTCAGCTGAAAGACAGCCACTGACATGGGTTTCCTATTAGGCCTTAAATCCAAAATCCCAGAGTCCTATCCTTGTTGTTAGTAGTGCTATGTATGTATCCACATCCTATCTAAGGCAATCTTTGTGTTACTTTAGCCACTGATGATTTTGTTACTTTTACATACCAGATAATTTACCAGGAATGGTATTTTTTCCTTCTTTTGGTTTTGGGGTTGGTTTTTATTTTTTAAATAATATAAACTCAATTAAAATGAAAACATTTTTGGATTTGCAACTGCAAGCAAAATATTGTGCATTCCCAAAGTAAGACAAGTCATTAAAAGCCTTATAGATATGTAAACAAATTTTACAAATTATCCCATAAAAACCATGTCTGGAGGACTGTTCAAAGGCATTGTTTTCAGACTGTGAATTAAGGGAACAATTATATATTTATTAGGCTGGCTGAATTGCTGTGACTGTCATAATGGTATAGAATGTATTTCAGAGTTGATACTGGATGTCAGCAGAGGAAATTGAAAATAGTTCAATTGATAGTTTTCTACCTTTAAGAGGTTTCTTTTCTATTAAGAAAGGAAATGGTGTTATTGCCTGTAAATGGGAGTTAAAATGCTATTAAATGCCTGTACTTTGAAACACATCCCAAAGCTATTTGATGTCTCTTCCTGCATCTTATTAGCAGTCAAGAAAATTCAGATCATCAAACATTTAAAACTGTTGCCCACAGCAGTCCAGTTTTTATTGTCAGCAAAGATGATAATCAGGTAATCAAGGAGCTTTTTTCCATAGGCAAATCTGAACTGGTCATTTAGTGTTCACACCGACAAAACCGTTCCCTGCAGAGATTCAAAACTGACAGATGGAATCCCAAGCTTATCAGCACAAAGACAAAGCATCAAGGCTTTTCTAAATAAATGCTTCCTTTGGATTTAAGTCAGTGTGTAACAAATGGGTACCTACTAAAAGGAAAAGGTATAACACGGCAACTTCGGGACACTGAGACAGCATGAAAAAGTGGAAAGCAAGAGAAGCGGTAGAAGGAAGGAGACAACTTTCATTCTTTCCTTAAGAACTTCAAGAACTTCAGAGATTTTTCTTCGTATCCATCTCTTTCTTATCAGTCATGTATAAACTGCCATTTTCTTTACCTCTAACTACTTCAAACATTTTATTTCTGCTACTCCACCCAAGCCTCTTTTTTTGTATTAAAGCTAAAATCCATTGGTTTGAGGTTTTTTGGGGGGTTGTTGGTTTGGGGGTTTTTGTTGTTTGTTTGTTTGAAAGTATCCCCTAAGTTCTCTATAACAAGTTGTCGTTTCCTCATGATCTTTGTGTCTCTCATCTCCCTATCAGGTCCAAAGGATTGTGATAGTGTACAACCATTGAACATTGGCTAATTACTATCATTTTCTTCTGGTTACATAGTTGTCATTCTTGATTTTTAAAAAAATTTAAAAAAATTATGCACAATCAGGAAAGGTAAATTGTTGTCCTCTGCAGTCACAATTCCGCAGCCGAGGTGTCTTTGTGAACATATTCATATGTATAAATACATACATTTAGTATTATTTACTAGTTTGTATACACACACAATATATATACAAGTGATAACCTGTGTGGGCTAATCTGCCTTACAAACTAAGAATTTTCTCCATCAGGCAGTTATATACACTGACACAAAGAAATTGGCTAGATAACCTGGGCTTCAGCAACTACCGCACTAAAAAGAGCGATTCAGAATAAAACCTTACAATTTACACAAGTCCAGTGTTGAAACCCCAGTGCGTTACAATACCTTCTACAGCCACAGAGACTTTGATGGAGATGAGGAAGAAAAGGTCAACCTTAGGAAAAACCTTGACCAAGGACACTTCAAGACCAAGCAGATCCTGAATACTGAACAACAGAACACTGAGGCGACAGCAATTTGTCTCAACTGTCACACTCGCCATGTAAAAGAGGGAAATGACTCACTGGTGCGGTTTTCAAAATGCAGAACAAAGCAGAACAGTAAAATTACCAGACTCAGTGAAGTATCTCTGGATTTTATTCCCTAAAATACAAAGAAAGACGGTGGTTTCACATAATGGAAGTGCATCTGCTTCAGGACAGAAAATAAACGCCTTCAGCTCATTCAGGGAGAAAAATTCTTCAGCTTAGGACAGTCTCACAGGGAAGAAAACCCACAAAATATACCAGTAGACTTGGTTTTTTTCTGGACCGGGACCTACGGAGTGTGTCAACAGGATATGGCGTTCCTCATTAAATCTCCATCCCTGCACTTTGTTTCATCATAAACTAGTGGTAGCCCTACCTGACCCTTAAAAGACCTACACACTCTGCTGGACATCACTGTTCCTCAATTACCGATAAGCACATGAATTTAAAGGGAAGAACACAATTCACTCCTCTGGCAACTGTAACAGTCTACATTTCAGAGGCCTGAGCCGACATTCCCAGAGTAACAATTTAGGGGTATTTAAAATGTGCATACACTAAAAATTTAAGGGTAGGAATGTGCTAATCTCAGCTTCAAAACAGAGTGAGTGATGTGCTGGAACAAGCAGACCCAAGTGTGTACAGCCTCCTCTCAGCGCTCGGAAATGCTTCTGAGAGCACAACTCATTCTGAAATCTCTCATCGTCTACGGAAGTCTGCTGGTCGAAGCACATTTCATCGAGTTAAGAGAACCCTCTCCCACTCCTTAAGCTAGGAAAGTTGTAAGCGAGGAATGCAGAAAATTGCTATCAGATAATTCCACAGCCTTTCACTTGCACACAAATAACTTTCTTTTTTTCCCCCACAGCTCAGATCAGAAGAGAAACTACTGCTCAAAGCCGCCCAGGGTTTTTCCAATGCTCCTACAAATAGATACTTAAAAAAAAACCAACAAAAAAACCCAAACACACACAATCAAGGAGCAGCTGCCCATTTTCAGCCTTCAGAGAGCAGCAATACCTAGCTCAATTTCCTATCTCCAGGAAAAGATTAAAGAGGCAGTCATGATCATAGCCTGTGAATACCTGTGCTACTCTAATACCTCTGACACTAGGATGCTTTTTAATCTAGTAACCTGGTATTCAGATAAACCAGTGGTTTATTGTGGGCTACTTTCTGTCATGCCTGAGCGCTGCCCATCTCATGAGCGTGACAGACTCCGGGGAACAAGGGCAGTTCCCAGCCAGCCAATTCACAGACTGGAGTAGCCAACATTTTTATGCCAAGGAATATAGTGAAAAGCATGTTGCATCTATTTTTTTAGAATTTGTCTTCATGGGAATTCCAGCCTGACAGTTTCTTTGTTTTGTAGGGGATTCTTTTGTTGGGGTTTTTATGTTTGTTTTGTTTTGGGGGTTTGGGTTTTTTTGCTTGTTTGTTTTTTTTGTTTGGTTTTCCTTTTTTTTTTTCTCTTTTTCTTTAAGGACTATGACTCCACTCTTATTTCCAATTTAGTATCTCAGTTTCTCACTCTTTCAGCAGTTAGGAGCTTTTATTTCTGAAAAGAGAATAAAAATTAAAAATGTTGCAGATCATTTGGAACATAAGAAAAAAAAATATAAATAAACCACACACTACAACAAACACAATGGCCATGCAACACGGCAGTGTACTGCAAAGCAAAAAGTAAAGTAGCAAGTTTAAGTTAGAAGAGAAAATCCAAGTTATTCCTTCTGCTCTCTTTCCCCTGAAACTTGTTTCTAACTTTACAAAAAGAACTCATTTTTTGATTGGTCAAAATTGTAGCTGCACTATTAGCACCTGCATAATAACAGGTCTTGTTTACAGAAAAGATTGATTTCTCAATTCTAAATATTTAGCTTTTATTTGGAGCTTTTTTTCTGAACAATCTTTTCTTTCCTTTTTTTATGGACTTGCTTACAAATAAATATTGTAAATAAATTTAAGCTGATGCCATCTCTGGAGAGTTATTAGGCCTTATTATACATGTTGTAACGATTGATTACCCTGGCCTTGTAGTATTGCATCTATTCAGCTCTATACAATGAAAAGCTTTGTCCAGCTGTTTTCTGCCAGTATTACAATTTTGAAAAAATAATTTTTTCAAAATAAAATTTTTCGAAGTGACAATGGAAGAATTTTGGGTGAACGTTCCTGTTAATTTTTATTTGCACAAGTAATTACCATAAATTTTGCTTTCAACTTCTTGTGAAGTGAGCTTCCTCTTCCCCACTACTCCAACGAGCAAATAGGAAGGGTTACATATCAAAACAAAAGTATTTAACCTTTACTTGTCATCTCATGTACGCTTACTTTCTTTTACAAGAGCCAGAGAATTAAGATCCTTTATTCTTTGATTTCTCCTTTGGCTTTATTAGAAATAACAATACCCCATTCAGGCTTCTTCACTGAAAGCACAAGTCCTTAAATTATGCATTATAAAAGAGCATTTAAATACTGCAAATATTGAACCATTCATCAAGTGAACTCTGCATAAATTTTCTGTGCGATCATATTATTATTTCAGAGTCCCATTCTCTTTGTCAAAATAGGAGTAAAGCACTGTCTGAAGTTTAACAAAAACATGCACAACATTAGAAATTTATCTGTGCCACCATTCACTGTTCACTTCAAAAATTCCTTTCACTTCAAGGTCCAGAACGTTTGGTAAAGGATTTGAATACAACGCAGGAAAATATTCTTAGCAGATGCAGACTGAAAAATGTATCCACAGGGCATCCTAGAGTCGCAATCCTTTGATCATCTGAATAACAGCACTGCTCAGGGAAACAATCCTTTTTAGTCAATGGAACCTGATTTTTGCCTTCCAGAAACAAATACGCTAAACGGCCACCATGGACTGGCCCCGTCCACAGATCGTTTGTGGTATGAAACAGGAATGTTAAGGTGCACATCCAGGCCCCACGATGCTTGAAAGCGTCCTCGCTGCCGCCGCCACCACTAAGATTTGCAAACAGAGTAAAACAACTGACAAAATTAAGCAATGATTTGATTTTCTTTTTTTTAAAACACGATTTTTGCGGGGGAAGCGGGAGATTTTTTTTAACTGATATTAAAGTTATACCTGTACGTACGGGTTGGTGGTACAAAGAGGTTACCGAGTCAACTCTAATTGCTACACCTATCATGCACAGACATATGCTCATTTATCTGTGAATTATCAAAAATGAATAAAGGTTGTAAGCTGCTATTACCAGGTATGTCAGTTGAGCTCCTGGTCTCTGTAGCAGTACACACACCCCCACACCACCCCCCGACAGGAAACGAAACTTCTCCAGGCAGGGAAAAGCGGAAAAAAACCCTAAACCCTAGAGGACGCGGGTTGAAAATTGAAATAACCAATTGAGACGCGCCAGGTACATGGACGTGACCTTTTGGCCAACCGGGACTAGAATGGCCCCAGATCAGATTCAACAAGGGCGTAACCGGGGTCCCGCCAGAGGACATTTTGAATCAGTCCTCCTTGGAGCAGCGGGACTGCGGTCGGGGACGGCGCCCGGGTTGGGACGCTGCCCTAGGAACTCCTCAAGGGCGAGAGCCCTCGTCTTCTGGGAGAGCGATACACGCATCTTCGGTCATCGTTTTAAATCTTAAGAATTCTGAAGCCGGCTGTGTAGTACCAATTCCCCTTACATCACTCAGCCCGTGGTTTACAAATGTCACTGGAGTTCTAACTAAGTTTTTACTGAAGAATAAATCTGAGTTTTAACACCCGTTGGATTGACTGAGCGTGCCTCCGTAACAGTCTCCCCACCAACTGTTAAATCAAGACTTAACCTGTTAATGTCTTTCTATCCTTGGTCTATTTAGACTTCCCACTGCCTAGGAGTAGGACTATACCGTACTGTAAGTCCACAGAGAGCAAAAGATTAAAGGAAATGCATTGATTTTTTTTATTACCAGTGTTGCTTCCTAGTCCAAGATTAAGCAAAGACAAAAAAACAAAACAAGCCACAATAAGCACAGGAAATGTAATATGAGTTCCTTCTGATCTCTTTTTTTGGGTTGTTTTTGGGGTTTTTTTTTTCCAAGTACATATTCTCTATAAACACTGGAGATAAACAAAGCAAGTTTAACTTAATTTTTTCAAAGCATCAGAATTTTCTGAATACTTTTAAACTTTTTAACACTTTAAAGGGGTCATACAAGAAAATCTTTTAAAATTTAGTTAAACTGTGATGTCAGTTTCTAAAATATACAAAGGAGGTAAACCATATCCATTATAGTGGGGAAGTGGCACCAGCTGTCATGTTTAGCATATCGTCAGCCTTTCAGAGACAGTTTCACAAAATGCAGCACTATTTCACTGTGGGACTACGCCTATGTCCAGAACACGGGAGCTATGAGCTTTTCCTTGCTTCTGGGTCTAGATTTACATTTCAGGCAAATCCTGATACCATTTCAGGACAACATACAAGTTGACTAACTCGTGTCCTTTTCCCTAATCCTTGCTTTCTGTGGAACGTGTTAAGCAAGTAAGGGAGAAATCAGGACCTGGTTCCTGCATCCTTAGGGATGACGATTCTAGGGTATAGCAACAGGAAAAGCCCCAGCTCGGCATACAGGCACTCTATGATACGGTACATCATGACCTTTACTGTCAGCTCTCTGGTACTCAATGTCAATGACCTACCTAAAACTAACTTTCCCACGCCAAAAAAATATTTTGAAGATTGAGTATTCATTTTTGTTTTGATGTTAGACAAACCCAGCACCTCTGGAAGTGGTCCAGGGATCCTAACGTGTCACTGGCACGGCCATCCAGCAGGGTATCAGCCAGCTTTATGAAAAATCTAGGCTACTGCTTCTTTTTGCCAGTTTGGAACAAAAACTTTGTCGTGTTTCTTCTCACCTTTAAGGCTAGTGCTTGAACCATGAGGCTTCTGAAAGACTGTTTAAAAGCTTCAGTGTTTCGCCCCTACTGCTGCTCTTTACTGTTATTCTTCCATTTGAATACTAAAATTTGCAAACAAGTGGGCAGCTCAAGACTTAGACTCGGCCTGAGAGTGTGATCTAAAAGCAGACTTCAGAGCACCAACCTGACTGCATTTTTTGTAAGAACAACAAACGATCACATTATTGGTGCAAACACTGTGGTTTCAATAAAACCGTATCTTCCAATTAACTCTTTTGTTTGCTTTTGTTTTTAAATAAAGCTTATTTATCTTCAACTTTTAACCCAGTATTTCCTCCCTCGGACTCCCTTTTATATCTTCCATGCTTGCAATATGCCACTTGTTCTCCAAGTGACTGACTTCAATGAATCTAATCTTCATTAGACTCAGTAGGAGGGCTTGAATCAGGCCCCGGGTTCACTCAAATGACAGTGTAAGAGAAACCTCCATAGTGAGCAGAAGGGCTTTTCCGCCCAGTAATCCTTAGCGCTTAGGGGGGTTTGTATACAAAAAAAAAAAACCCTGAAACACATGATTTCTAGTTTCTTTAAAAAATACTTAACTTAAAAATATTGTAAAGATTAAAGAAAGTGTTAGCATAAGTCATTTATCCTCATGTATCTAATAGACACTGATTTCATGTATTCGGCATCATTAGGGACTTCAAAATCTTTTACCGCAGTTTTTCCTACAAAGTTTATTACAAAAGTATGTTTTTCCAACCACCATTGCTAAAATGTCTGCTTTAAAACTTCATCATACTGTAAAAAAGATGGATATATTCCCAGTGTGGCCATTCACCATCTGCTTAAGCAAATACACTTAAAGATGCTTCTACAATTGTGATAAAATGACAGCAAATCTAAGAGCGCACAGAGCTCATATTCTAAAACGATGATTATACAACTATAGTTTGCATCATTAGGGACCAATAAAAGTCTCTATCTTCCATTCGAATGGCAAGGACCTTTATCAAAGAGAAGCTGGAATACGAAAATAACAAAGAAATGATCCATTCAGCAGTTGTCTTAAATTTAGGAGCACTAATGAAACAACTTCTTGACCGTAATTAGTATTTAAAACTGCAAAGTTATTTTTCTCACTTTTGGATCTTTTTACTGATATATATATACAAGACTTGCCACTTTACAAGATTCCAGGAGTGCTTTTTTCTCATTTTCCAGGTGGGATTAATCATAAGCACAAGTAAATTGCGTATTCTTAACAACAGTTCAGTTAAGATTCTCTGTGTATTTTGTTACTCTTTTAATTACCAAAGTGATGACTAGGAAATGCTATATTCATGGCTTCCTCCTTGCACAGTGAAATATCCTTACCAAACAAAGGCTGAATAAGAAATGAAAACTTGCAATTTTTTTAGTCAGTAGCACTTTTTCTATTCTGTACAACTACCATTATTAGACAGATACCAAACCTGTATTAAAACACTGCTAACAGCAAAGCTTCAATTCAATGCATGTTTACCGGGAGTCTTAGTAATACCCTATAGAGAATACAGCTAAAAACTCTACTGCTTTAAGGCCAACATCAGCAGTTTTCTTTGGCAAAAACACTTTTTCTTCTAGATGTTCAGCAGTCTTGGTCTCCAAATGGCAGAAAGAAAAAAAACAGATTCCACCATCTGTTCCAGCCCTGAGGGAGACAAACTTTCCTGGCAGTATATAATTCAGGTTTTAATTGCACCCAAAGCCAATACAAGTAAATGTAAAAATATAAAACATCATTCCTAGCAAGCAGAAGTTCTGTATAATTTTACTTTAGCTTATTTCTTTGGCCCACAGTTTAACCTGTTTTTGCCGTAATCTGTTTTCCTTTTATTTCTGTTGTTTGCTTTCAACAATTTTAAATCAAATCCACATTATCATTCCAGATCAAGAGAAAACTAAAGGATCTAATTGGATTTGATTGCCCAATTTATCAAATTTCATTTACTCTATGCTTTGGTATCAGGAAGAGTACATTTGCAAGGCCAGTGACAGCAGAAACATCTTTAAATCTCAAATAACATTTGTTTTTTAAGCAACCTAGTTTCTTCATGAAAAGTAAAAACTTTAAATAATATAAATTTTATCAATATTAATTATTTTTTTACTACCAGTAGCAAACCTCTGTCATTTCAATGACAGCGAAAGGGAGAAGTTCAGAGTCAAACAAAGAGAAAACTAAATTAGACAGAGGCAAAATTTAACTATTTTGAAGTCCTGAAATTAATCTTTTAAAATCAGTTTCAGCTGGAGGATTCCTTGGGCCATTCTATATAAATTTCAACATATGAGCCAAGTCTGTTTTATCTCAGGACAAAGTCTGTCCCTTAATTTGATAATATGCTCAAATTTAATTGTAGTTTATATTAAAAGGAGTACTGTATGGCATCAACAATTGTGTAACAAGTAAAAAAAAATGCTGCCATTGGATCACTCCACTTATTCTAGGTCTCTGCCAAGCTTCAAATTACTGTCTTTTCCTTGCAATGCTTTCTGTTACAGTGGTATAACTACCTGCCTTAATCTTTTTAAACTAAGGTTAATATATTTAGTATATGAAAACTGCCAAGTCCTGGCAATAAACAGAATATATACACGACAGCGTTCATCAAAATCATGCCACTTTAGTTATTTTATTTACCTGCCTATGACACAACAGAGTATACCACCCAAGTCTTCTTTTGTTAGAAACTGCTTGTAGCTAATTATTTTCTGGTCGCTTCTCATACTTGCCCATACCGTCACTTCAAAAATGAAAAAAAAAATAAAAAAAATCTGATGGCTGTTATAACAAGCATGGATGGAGGTGGAAGGAAGTCATCTTTGTACCACATACACTAGCCAAGTTGAATGACAAATATTATGCCAATGCCTTGTATATGTATCCAATTTCTAATGATTTTTAAAGGCCAACAATATGTTCCATCAGACAAATCTCCCAGAAGACCTAACGAGAATCCCAACATGATCTTAATTAAAACTTTTAAAAGGTTGCATTGGACAAACCAATGTGCATAAGCTTAATATTTATTGTAGTGTGATACTTGTTATCCTAAACTGGAAAAAACCCAAACCTCACTTAACTGTCTGCCGAAAGACAAGACTTCCTCTGTTTACTATAGATTTATGACAAAACAGTTTACATTTAGTTTGATTGTTAACAATTTTCACTATGCCATAGTACCCCATTTGGTATCTAAAAATAACCCAATTAAATAAAAATAATTAAAGAATTATAATTGGCAGCAAGAAGCTTTAAGTTGGGAGTACATGCAGTCATCGTGTGGCTACATTACGGACTACTGTTGCCTGTTGTTTTTCCAGTTTTGAGCACATTCATTACTCTCAATATCAGACAGTACCAGTACTTATTTTAGAATGCTACAAAAAGTGGTGTGGTGGCTTTTTTGCCTTTTCAAAAACTTGTTTTAAAGGCCATACGAGCACAGAAATTAAGGACGTGGAGATTATTTGAGCCGTACTTACACAATCCTTGCTCCCCCAGCAAAGTGTCAACGCGTCCATGGCAGTACCGAATTAGCAGGAGAGCAGCAAAGAAAATCTATCCTGTGTTCAGCATCGTCCTAGCTGCAAGAGCAGGCCCAAGTTGCCAGGTCAGAAGGGAGGACTTTAATGCCACCTCTCTCCACTGACCACACTTTGCCAGAACTCCACTTCTCTTTCTCTTCCTCACTTTTCTCCGTTTCTCCCTCAACAGTACTGGAAACTACCAACCAGAGTGGAGCACTGCCTTCTGCCCCTGCAAAACCAGGCCAACAACATGTAAGCAAGGGTGGTTTCTTCTTTGGAGATGCTTACCCACAGACTCACAGAATGGTCGAGGTTGAAGGGGACCTTCGGAGGTCGTCTGGTACAACGCCCGGCTGAAGAAGGGCCACCTGGAGCTGGCTGCCCAGGGCCACGTCCAGTCGGGTGTTGAGTGTCCCTGGGGAGGAAGACTCTGCAACCTCTCGGGGCAGCCTCAGCCACTGCTTGGTCACCCTCACAGTAAAACCTGTTTTCTGATGTTCAGACAGAACCTGCTGTGTCTCGGGTTGTGCCCACGGCCTCTGGTCCTCTCGCTGAGCACCGCTGAAAAGAGCCTGGATCCACCCTCTCTGCACCTTCCCTTCAGGTATTTATATACATTCACGAGATCCCGCTGAGCCTTCTCTTCTCCAGGCTGAACGGTCCCTGCCTTTCCCCACAGAAAAGGCGCTCCAGTCCCTTAACGATCTTCGTGGCTCTTGACTGAACCCTTTCCAGTATGCCCATGTCTCTCTTGTACTGGGGAGCCCAGAAATGGTCACAGAACCCCAGGTACGGCCTCATCAGGCTGAGTAGATGGGAAGGATCAATTGCCTTGGTCTGCTGGCAATCCTTTGTCTAATGTAGCCCAGGATAATATTGCTAATAGTATTGCTAGTAGCCCCTCTTCAGGACAAAGAGGCTTTGTTGGCTCATCCCTTTAACTTCTCATCCCACCAGTCCTATGCTACAGGGCCCCTCTCCCACCATGGTCCCTTGTGTGGAAGGAATGACGAAACGCATCATCTGCTCCTGTAAGGCTTAGAAACAACTACTCTTGCACTATTCAACCAAATGCAAATTGAACCGCAAACTTGAACTTTATGCACCATTTGTTACAGCAAAAGACGGTGAATGAGGCACTTCCTTCAATACATAAAAACCACAATGTCTAACAACAGTTTAATTTAGAGCAAGAATGAACAATATATGCATATCTAATGAAAAATGATTTCAAGGTTCTTTTTCTAGTAATTATTGTCCAGCTATACTGATTTTGACGAACTGTTGTACTATATTTGGCAAATATGTAGAAGTTGTTAGCGTTTCTGAAACTGCTCATGCAAGCACAGTATCTCCATTTTAAGCCAAAAATCACTAAAACTATTGCTTTTTTCTCCCCGTAAGCACTCTTTCCCATTTACCTGGAGAA
>JANZLQ010000056.1:5305806-5317224 GCA_026212715.1 Elanus axillaris | reverse complement strand
CCCCCCCCAGCACCAGCAAACGCAAAAATACTAAATGTAGTTTCATTCAAATTCCTGAAGCTCAGACTTCAGGCAGAAGTCTGTAAGTAAAGTATATTATCACAAATAGGCGCTGAGATGCCATCTACGCTAAGAAAATAGACAATCTGGGTAATCACATCTACATTTAAAATGTTGCTTGTCTGATTCAGTGACTTGATAGAGACTTTAGAATGCAGCTTTCGGTATAAATGCAGCGTCTTTGAACATATTCAATATCACTGCTGGAAGCAGAAAATGTTTTATAATTCAAGTTTTTCTACCAGTGAAAATCGGTGATGTCCGTAGACCCATTTCTTTGTATGACAACGAACAGCAGCGATGCCCCTACAAGCAATTTTAAACTTCATTAAGTTTTATACAGAGATTAACTACAGAACACTAATTCCTCATCACTATATGAATGCAGAATACATAACAGGTTAGAACTTATTAACATATTTATTCCAGTGTTGAAGGAATTAATATACAAAGACTGGGACTACTCCAGCTACTGAAAGTAAGAGATGTCTTCCGCCAGTCAAAAAAATCCTGTACTTATCATGTGTTTGAGGCTTGTCACCGCCCCATCCTACATTTTAGAAGTATGAATTTAATTCAAAGGATGAAAAAGAGAATAGAGTTCTAGGCTTTAGTTGCAAAGTGGTACAATATCACCAACGGAATGAATGCAAGGTATGCTGAATGTTTAGTTTTTAAATTAAGCATGTTACGGGCACGTTCTTATAAATGTCCTGCACTCAACTTCACTCTGCAGATTCAGTAGCAGATATTACATATGTAGGCCTTGTATCTCTGGTAGCTCAGGCAATTTAAGACAACTGTGGGCAATTTAAGAGAGATGTTTGTGACAAATCTTGATGCTTGAGGAAAAACGACAGTCTTCCAAGTCTCATGAGCAATACAACTCAAGAAAATTAATCACGTGGGGACAGCAGACTTGAGAAACAGCACTTAAATTTAGGTCATGGTTTCAAAGGGGTATAAAAAGAACCAGCTTTCCATTGGTTAGGACATCACTTTCCAACAAAAATGCTGGAAGAAGCAGAATATATACCTGTTGTTAACAGTGATTTTTACCACTCCATGAATGTGCAATTACTAATGTTAATAGCTAAAAACACATACAATCCCTGCATGAAGTCATACTTCAGAAATTAATCTTAAACCATTAAGTTTTGCGCTGAAGCGAGCAAATGTAGATCGTGGGCTGAATTCCTAATATAAGTCAAGTAATTCCTTTGCTCTATCAAAGATCTTTGAAGATCAAGCAGAACCTTTCTTACTTCTTAGTCTTCTGACAGAGTTCTGAAAGATTTTAGTATTTCTTTTCATAATCTAGTTTATGTTGAATATACATCTGGAGTGATAGTTGAAGCTTGACAGTTTATCAGCAGCAACCTTAAGGGTGTATGCTATCTGCAGGAATTCAAGCTTTCAGAGTCTCAGAATGACGTTTTTTGAGAATTTCAACAGAGAAGCCAACTGATAGCCAGAGAAAAAAAGCAAAGACCTCTTAGAAAAAAGTTCTTTTGCACCTCAAATGAGATTAAAGAAATGTCACTGCTTCTAAATAAATGTGTCAATGGCTTAGGAACCAGGGTAAGACCACTCTCACCTAGGGCACAAATCACACACACACACAAAATATCTTTGAACTAATCCTTTTGCAGTCACTGGAGAGGCTAGATGAGTGTTCTAGATCCTTTCTGTGGGCTACTGTTAGGACTGAGTTCACTTCAACTCGCCTCCCCCAGCCTTATTCCAAAAGAAAAAGCCTACAGCCTTTCCCCTACTATTTGCAAAGTCTGCTTGTGAATTCCGATGTTGCTTTTACTCATGAGATCTGCTGTGTATGAAACAAACTCCAAAGCTTTTTCTGACTCTGTTCCTGCTGCCTTACTTGATAGCTTTTAGTTCTTATATTGGATTACGAGGCAGCCTACTAATACGCACCCTCAGCACGCCCCGGTGATTTTGTAAGCCTCCTTCATACCCCTTATAAGCCATTTAGCACTGTTGGTCACTCTTGCTGAAGTCTTCTGAACCTTTTCTAGCCCGCCCATACCCCTTCTGAACTTGTTCCTAGTCAGGTCACATCCTCACGGCCCCCAACAGCTTCGTATCAACAGCAAACTTTCTTACCTAGGTTTCTACTTTCTCTTTTGGGAACAAACTGAAAAACAAGCGTGGCAGCCTTCAGAAATCTAGCCATTTTAGGAATAGCAGTAAGGAATCTGAAGCCCACGGAGCGTTTAGCAGATTAAAAGATTTACCGAATGAAAAATGAAAGAAAAATAGAATGAGAAGAAAGTAAAATAATGTTAATATCGTAAGGATGCTACAGAAGCTACTTAGAAGTAAAAAGCTGACATATGAAGCAACATTTATTCCGGAAATATTCTATAAAAGTCATAGTACATAGGACTACGTATTACACTCCTAAGGATTCCTAGTAAACTGTAGTTTGTCATAATGATTATCACTGTATAGAAAGAGATTTAATGTAAAACGAACAAGAAGCTCAGGGTGCAAAGAAAATATAAAATTAAGTTTGTCACAGGGAGGTTTTTAGTCTCTTATTTAGATTTACTGGCCTGGATTTAGGAAAATGAAGCAACTGAAGTTAACACAAAGATTAAAATATAACTGAAGCTTATTTGACATCCAGTGTGGTGCATCCACCACCCAGGACACTGTCCCACAGAAGAGTCCAGCTGAACATTTTAGAAGCCAAAGAAGAAAAACGCATCCAGCCTTCTAAGTGCAGCACAGAGCCATTAATTTCACAGTGCCCCTTCACAGAAGGGAGAGGGTGGTGGAGACGCCAAGTAAAGCAATTCCAGGCCGCCTGAATCACCACCCTCTAGGGCTTGCTAAAGCTAAGGCTAGCGACAGCCAGGAAGGGGTTATAAAATAGTATCAGGCGCAGCGTGAGCTGGACGCTGGGATTTCTTTTCCCACCCAAACCAAGAAGCCGCTGTGAAACACAAAGCACGCGGCTTGAGGACAGCCGTGAGGCGGGAAGCAGCGAGCTTTGGCCACGCAGCCAAAGAACTATGAACTCCACAAGGCAACAAAAGCAGCGCCGAACCAGAATGGGATCAGCGTGTCAGACTTCCCAGCCCACACTGTCAGTGTCAGATCTCATGAATAATCTGAGCTTTGAACTTTGATTTTTGTCACTAGTACTTCCTTCAGTGCATCCTTCATGTTTCCTCTCCTTCCCACCACTGAACTCACCATCCCAGCACTTCGCCATCTCTCTTTTCTCCTTGATAGACTCTCTTCCCCTTCATTCCATTATTTCCTTTCCTTCGCTTTTCCCTTTTATCTCACCTTCTCCTATATTCTGTTCAGGAATTAAAAACTAATAAGCCACAAATAGAATTGATAACCACCAAGACTAAGTAAACGAGCAGCCAGCCAGCTGTTCTCTTCCCCCTTCCTTTGTTCTCCTAGCAGCTGAAAAACATAATTTGAGATCATTCTCAGACAGAAAGTTCCTTGGATCACAAAGGATTTCTTAAAGAGTTCTCTTACACTGTTAGATGAATCTTAAAGATTTTAAAATATTTTTAGACAGTTGAGGCCTGAGAGCACCTCTGAAAGTGATTGTGGAACTTGCACTCACTGACATCCTGTCATAGGACTCGGAACTTCACAGGTGGGAAGCAGAGGACTTGACAAGTAATAGAAAATATTCTAAGATAGTCCCCTTTTCTATGCATCTAGAAGTAATTAGCCTCTCTGCAAAATACTTTTTGCCTCTATACCAGAAGAAATTGAGGCAGTTTATTAAGTAACTCTGAGGGTCACAGTCAACATCTAACTAAGCCATTAGAAAAAATCATTCAGTGTCTGATGCAGGATATCATGACATGCCAATAAGCAATTGATGGAAAAATTACAGTAAGAGTGGAGAAAAAGTAATTTCTAATTTAGGATGGCCATTATCTTGATCCATGTCAAAGATGTACGGTTTGCGTAACAGCCTTAATCATCAACGAAAGACAAAGAGATACTTAAAACTTTCTACTTCAACTACTGTTTTATGCCTGTGTCACACAGATATTTGGGAAAAATGTATGATTTAATTCAGTGTGAGGAAATAAAGACAATAAGTGACAATGAAAAAGGAAGGAGTCCAATGAATCTGGGGATGCCCATGTCAGACACAGGAATGGGAAGAAGAACAGTTCTTATATTCTACTGTTCCAAGTTTATCTGCACCACCAGTCAGCCTACAATGGGACTTAAAAACAAAACAAAAAAAAAAATGAAATGAAGAAAAATGTAACTAACAGATTTAGTGATAAATAATCTGCATAGAAGGCAGGTAAGGGACAAGAATCTGAAGTTTTAGATTAGAAAAACAGCGTATCAGGAGAGTACAGCTTTGACATAGGTAGCTTCCAACACCTTTAAAATGCATTTATCAAAAGTTTCAAACATAGCAATTTGTGAAGGATTTGATACTTTTTGTCTATGTTGTTTCATGCACAGCTTAGGCAAGACAGCAATTTGTGAAGGATTTGATACTTTTTGTCTATGTTGTTTCATGCACAGCTTAGGCAAGACACACATTTCTCAGTGATGTTAATGGAGTTTCAACATAGAAACCAAGGATCTCTTTCATTTAGCAAGTCAATCCTTTAACTCCACTTATCATGTAAGTGTTTAAAATGGCAATTTTAAAACCATTAAGTAGAACTCATGATGTTTGAGATCAACTATAAATCATTCGGTTACAAGATACAGTATTTAAATAATTATAGCTACTTAGCTCCTATTGTAATGTTAATCAGGTATATAGAACAGTTGCTTATAAAATTTTATTCTCCAGACACAGAACACAAAAGTGTTTTCTGGTAAGCTTACTCCTTTATATAAGGTGTACTTCTCAGCTTCTCTGATCTTGAGGTCAGTACCCAAACTGTCTAAGACTTAAAATTTATCCATGAAGAGTATTTCCCCACCCCCAAGAAAAAAAAACAAACAAAAAAACCCCACCAAAAAAACACCAACAACAAAAACCTAGTATAACGATTTGAAACCCAAAACACTCAAAGCATGACCTTGTTAGAGACAAATATATAGCTTACTACAGATAAAATTTACCAAAATAATTAAAAAAAAAATTAAAATCAAGTGACAAAGTACACAGTTGCTTGATCTGAAAATGAAGTGATTAGCAATACACTAGAAAGCAAAAAACTTTAATTGCAATCATCACATACAGTGTCGCTGTCAGTGGCTTCCATCTCATGTAACGGCGTCTTGCAGGCACACTGAACCTCTTTCCCCTCCTGTTCTCCCAGTTCAGATTAGCCTTTAGTAAAGAATTCTATGAAAGACTAAACAAAATGCTCAGAATATTTGTATTCTGAATGTAAGATCTTTTTTGAATTTTTCTGGTCTCAGAAGCAGCTTATTGAAATGAGATCGTTTGTGCTAGAAGATGCCACCTAAGCTAACAAGGAGGACATGTGGCAGCGCCCTCCTGACACCACCGGTAGTGATGGGGTTCGCCTTCTCCATCCAGGAGTCCCTCTGTTGAGGGTTTTTCCTATTAGCTTTTTAATATTTTTGCCCTGATAACTGGCAGGACTTCAGCCCTGCTGAAGGCAATCTACCAGTGCCTAGCTCAGAAATGTTCTGTAAAAGGAAGGAATCACATGAGAATAGTTGAAATCCAGCTCCTTTACTATATAGATACAATGAATGTTGGAGGACATACTCAACAGTCATGAATGGCAGCAGTGCTTTAACGTCACCGTGCTCTATTACAGCAATGAGTAAGCTGAAGTTAACAAGGGAGAAAGTGAGATTGGTAAGGCCCATATATAGCAAATAAAATACAGGAAAATCATATATACCGAATAAAACATAGGAAAATAACTGTCCCCACTCTCACCTGTTTAACACCACTGAAGTCAACATAAGATGAGAAAGAAGAGAGAAAATGAAATATTTCACGCTATTTGTAAGCATCTAGTTTTACTGCTCATATTAGAAGGTTTGAGTATCTTGATAAACAACAGTTTTCAGAAGGCAACTCAAGCGAGTCACTTGGATATCCTAGTCCTTTTCTGAAGATTGTCACTGACTAAAGGAGAAACCTACTTTTTCAATCCAGCATCCAAATTAGGCGTCCGAAATTGAACATTATTCATATATTCCATTATCCACTACAACAGATATGAAACTAATGCGGTAAATTTAAAACAAAGATGAGCTAACAAAACTTTAGGCAGCATTTCGATGATATTTCCATCTAAAGTACTGCTTCACTTTCCATTTCAGCAAATAAATCTCACTACATTTCCCTCCCCTCAGAAAAAGAAACACTAATTTTTCACAAACATGCTCTGAATTTATTTGCATTGTATATAGCCCACTGAGGAACTGAAATTAGCCCCATACACTTAAACATTTTAGTGTTTGTTCCTGTCATTTGTTCTATCAGAGTACTGCGTCATCAAAAAAGTTTTTTAAAATGATTGTGATTGTTAAGACACAAGATGGAAGCATTCATGTTTTGTTGTTATTGCACAAACCGTTCCCTACAAGCCCCATATGCTACGCTCTTAAAATAAAATTTTATTTTTCCACTACCTCAGATAACATGCTACTTACTTAAAATCTATCTATTATGATGATATATCAATTTTATACAGTGTCCTCATTTAGTTTTGAACAAATTTAAACCTTCACTATTACTTACAAGTGCATTTCCCATTATAAGATTTCCACACACACCCACACACCCTTCAGTCTATGAACTCCTGTCCCTTAACACGTTTTGAGGAAGTTGCTGAGCTTAACATGTCTTTTGAAGGAGGCAAAGGAGGAAAGGCACTTCACCTTGGCAGTCACCCCATTTACTCAGCAAGAAACAATTATGAAAGGCCCAGCTGTGCAAGCATTATATTTTTTTATTTATTAAGTTTTTGAGAAAAGAATTTTTGGTGTGCTCCCCCTGCCCACCCTCCCTGCCTCACCCTCCTTTCAATTGCTCTGCTACAAAACNNNNAAAGATATTGGTATTTTTGCATGACCTGGGATGTTTGGATTTGGTAAAAAAAGCCCAACTTTTCATTTAAAGGACAATTCCTCAACCATAAACGTAGTGAAAAATTCAACTCCGAAAATTTTAAAATCAGTTCCATTTGAGCGACCTTATACTAGAATAGAATTAAAATTTAAATGGAATATTGCCATTTAAATGAATGTTCCCTACAAGGGTGAATTTCATTTAATAGAAACATCTTAGCAGACTTTTTGTGGTGAGAGTAGTTAGTAGTTGCTATTACTGAGAATGCAACCGTATCCACAACATATAATAATATTAACAAAACCAGGGCAGTCTTTAAAAAGAACATGAATTAATTCAATCCCTAGGCAGACTCATTAAAAATGTCCGTATTTAAAAACATTCGCCCCCCTCCCCAAAGCCATCTGCCTGTTTTAACCAGTGAAAACAGGCTGCAAATCTGTCAAAGCACTCAAACATGCTTAATCAAGGTCTGTATTGGCAGAGTTCCAGAAACCTGCAAGGTGTGCTGAAATTACATTAAAAAAAGGCAAGTTGCAATAGTTGACATCTTCAGTATAAGATACTTAACGTAAGGTATATCTCTCAGCAGTCAGGCTGGCATCTCTCAGCATTCAGAAGATTAAAAAGTAGCCAAACTTGCATGCTTTGGTAAATACGCAAGTAAACTCTTCGTTGTCCAAATTCAAAGCAAGGAAGACCCGTGTAGCCATGAACAAGCTGCTGGTCTATCAACTTCAAGACCAAATACAAGCATAGGTCCTGCAGCCTTACAAAACCCCCTCAGAAATCCTAAATTCTGGTTTTCCTGTAATAGAGATTAATATCCTTCGGGCTTTGGGACTGTAAATACATTCAGATGAATGAGGTCAACAGCCACATTTGTAAGACAAGCTGCCATGGATTAATTTCCAGGAGACAACTGGTTTATTCAGGTTAAAAAGGGGTGATTGCCCAGAGCACCAAGTACAAATAAAAAAAAAAAAAAACCAAACAATCCGTAAGATATCTCTGGAGTGAGATACTTACTGTAGTAACTTTTTCAGTAATTTATTCATTGTACACTCAGCGCAGCCTCTATACAACTGCTTGAAAACACATAACCTGATAGCAATGTCCCAGATATTGTTCAGCTGCACTTACCTTTGAAGAAGCAATCTTCATTGTGTACAATGGTGACCTTTTGCTTTTTCAGACAGGCAGCCCTGTGCACTTCACAATGGTTTTCGTAGAATTCGCCATCAGAACCGCACACGGGCTTGTAATGCGGCTTGCAGTGCTCCATGCACAGACACTCAGCTTGGCCAGTCTCCCCATTCACAACGCAGTGTCTGCCCAGACCGCAGTACCTGTTCTCACATGATCTGACATGGCCATCTTGACCCATATACCCTAAAAAAAAAAAAAAAAGTAGCTTTGAGGAATTAATTATATTTTATCTAGTCGCATGCAAGATACAAAAAGGATTGTATTATGCAAATGAAGTAAGACTATGTCCTTTGTAATGTCCTTGACTGATGTTTAACATAGGTCAGCCTGAAATGAAACAAATTTAATCTTGTTATCATGACTAGGTATACCTTTAGTTCTTGTCATGTGTGAGATTAACTGTAATTAAGAGCAACATCTAGTACCAAGACAAGATTTACTCTTCATTACAAAACTTCCATAGCAAATCATGCCTTTTTAAATGTATAATGAAGTTTGTCCCCTTAAGATTGCTATGCTATCGCATGTAATACAGCAATACATTCCCTAGGGTTTGGATCACAGAATCATACAGTATCTTGAGTTGGAAGGGGCCCATTAGGATCATTAAGTCCAACTCTGTGCTCCTCACACACATCAAGACTGATAGCAAGAATACCAAGAGATGGGTCAAGGCTCTTAAACAACAAGGAGAGAGAAGAAAAAAACCAAAAACCTCTGTGGTGGCAAGACAATGACATTTCAGGGAAGAGCATGGTGAAAAAGCACCAAACTGACTTGAAATGGGCAAACCCAACTCAACATTAAAAATTTCCCCTAAGTTTTTGAAAATATTACTCCTTGTGCCAACGTATCACCACTACATAAAAGCAACAGAGATTAACTGACAGAAATTAATATAAATCCAATTTCCTTCTACTACCGCTAACATCAAATGAAGTCTTGCAATGTCCAAGAGTACTTTACAGCACAGGTCATGTACACACATTACAGAACTACAGGATTTCTTTGAAGTGAAAGAAATGTTGCAGTTTGAGGCCAAAGTCCATAAATCATTATTATTTCTGCCTTCTGAATTGGAAGATAAAGATCTCAACCTGACAACTGCTGTGAATTATTCAGAGGTGTGTGGTGACTCAACAACGCACTGTGCTGTATACTGCTGTGAAAGTAGAAACCGATTTAAGACTTCACTTGGGACTTCATTTTAGTACTGCAATTGAATCTGATGCTTGAATGCAAAACAGCTACTTTCAGATGAGGGAGAATGATTTGCATAACATACATTGATATTTATAGTATTGGTGTATGTCAGCATATACCAATCATGTACATCAATAAACAAGCAAGCTTTCTGCCATAATGAAAAACCGTCTTACTTTGTTACGAAATATTTTATAGATGTCTCCATTTTACATCATTAACTATTCCAAAACACTACATCTATTTGCATACATCACTGCATACGCAACTCCTTCCTTTGAAGCCGATAGTAAAATTCCCCTTGACCTCAGTAAAGGCAGGCTTCTTTCTTCAGACACACTGTTTGCCGTAGGTTCAGCTATTTTCAATGCTTTCTGCACACTTAACAAGCGCTGTTCTGTGCTATTCTTAAGTTAGGAACTTGCAGATCTTCTAATGCATTTGATAAAAAGGATCAACTATGCAGTGTTTCAACTGTTTTATAGTACATATTTAAGAAAAAAAACAGTTTAAATGTTTATTCTTAAAAAGTCCAACTAGTGGCTATCAGATCACTCATAGTAAAAAAATAAATATAATTCATGCAATTTCAAATGAGGTGACAAAATGTTCACAAACATAACGTTGATAGAAATTTGAACTAAAAGTGCATGAAATTCTGAAAATGTAAACAAACCAATAAATATTAAATGGCTGCTGTGAGACAAAAATAAATGGGTTTAGACTTAAGTAACTATTTCTTTTACTAAGGTAAGTGACACAGAGATCTAGGAATTTTAAGATTACCAGTAGAAAACAAGGTTATATGTAATGGCATGGATTTGATCTTTATCAGTTAAGTCAAAATACTAGCTTTGTTGTGGAGGATCGAATCAACTAAGCAAAAGGTGCAGGGCACATGCAGTCTGCTTGGATTTTCTTTTCTTTCACCTGAGTAAGTGATGAAGCACTAAGTGCTGCAACTGAGTAATAAAGAAACAACTGCAAAGAACTATTTTTAATACTAGCGAGAGAAGTTTTTTCATGTTTCCACTTTACATTTCTGGGGAATTATTACTGAAATATTGGGACAACCAGACTTCTAATTCACAGAGGAAAAAGCCAGTGAAACAAAGGAGATACCAGATGTTTTGAATAGCCTTAGGAAGGGGCATTTACTCGCCATAGATAAAAAGCACTAGCATTGTATTGTCAGAGCTGAAAATAACACGAAACATTTGACCCAAGTCTGATGATACAACAGCATCAGTAACCTTTTTTTCACACAAATGCATCATCTTTAAGTCTGAACTCATTGCCAAGCAAGTCTTTAAAAATAGCGAGATAAAAATCTGATATACAAAGAACTTCTGTAATCATAACAAGGTTCAGTTGATAAAGGCAAGGAAAGCAGAGACTCATTATTGGTCTGGTCCACTGTGTTTGGTTAGACCCGAGCAGAGGTACCGCAGGGGACTCGGGACTCCTGCCGAATATGCTTTTCATCAAGTCGCAGCTGCCTTCCTCTCTGTGCCATGGCAGGAGGAATGAAAACTGAGTGTATAAACTAGCCGTCAAACAAAACCAACTTCTGCTGCTTTCCACTGTTCTAGCCCACCTTGCAAGATGCACTGTATCTGGCAAATCCCTCATCTCATTTTATGTTTCCAAGAAGGGTAGTTCCTTTCGGTAGCAATAATTTCCATCTTGGAATAGGGATGCTTCCTATTCAGGTACAAAGCTGCAGGAATCTTGTCATTACCAGCGAGAAACCATCTTTTAAACCCACATGGGCTGTGTCGTGAAACACCTGACTATTCCGGTGACACTCAGAAAACTGCCACTATTACTTTTCCTACCAGGAATTACTCTTAATGGAGGTATACTTCCAAAAGACTGGTAATGGAAGGTTGGGGGGGTGTTGGGTTTTT
>JANZLQ010000056.1:5281556-5301824 GCA_026212715.1 Elanus axillaris | reverse complement strand
GGGTGGGCTGCCGGGGGGCTCCCTCCACGCCCCTCCGGAGCTCCCTCCGTGCCCCTCCAGGGCTCCCTCTGTGCCCCTCCGGAGCTCCCTCCGTGCCCCTCCGGGGCTCCCTCCACACCCCTCCGGGGCTTCCTCCGTGCCCCTCCGGCCACAGCCCTGGCCAGGGCTCACCGCCTCCTCTGGGGCAGCCCCGGCAGGTCTCCCTGCCCCACAACAGGGGGCTCAGAGCCGCCCAGCCCTCTCCTCCGACCATTAAGACAGAGTTCCAGCGGATTCCTGCCTCTGTGGACTTCCTTGCTCCCTGGCTGGGCTATTAAGCATCAGCTTTGGTATCGGAGCAAAACAAACGACTGTGACAACTCCACTGCACAGCCTTTCCTCCAGAGCGGCGCCCTGTTCCAGGTTTCTGCCTGGACCAAAATCCATCTCACCGCCGAAGTGCTGCCGGGCGATGCTCGGGCCCGGTGCCCAGGGCCTGGACAGTCAAGGTCTCCTGGGCAGCCTCACAGCCCAGCGGCCTGCGCGTCCCCTCAGGTGACGTGACTGTCCGGGCCAGGACCGTGCGCGTGCTTGTGGGAGCCAAGAGAGTGCTGCCAAAGTCTCTTTTGCTGCTAGGAGATGATCTTCTGGCGCTGTACTAAACCTCGCAAAAATCCCCTTCGTTGATCAACCCCCTGACATTTGACCAGTGAACCATTAAACTGGTAAAACTGGCTGTGGGCTGAAGACACCCTACTTGGCTCATACAGGAGAATGGAAAAAATATACAGGTCTGAAACAAAGAGCTGAACAGGTTTGGAATAAGAGCACTGCTGGGTCTCCATGTAAGTATGGACTAATGTCCTCCGAGCAGTTTCAAGCCAGCAATTCATTCTTTTCAAGTAGATCCTTAGTTGCACCTAGCATTTACAGTGTTTTCCTCACACATTATCTTTGTCTTTTGAAAAATGTTTGTTATTCGTTTAACATCGAACCGGTGGCAAACAGCGTATCCTCTAAAACAAAGCGGGAAATGACATGCTTGCCTCATCACATAAATACATGCATGGAACTTTATTCAACTGGTTGATTGCTTTTCAGCTGCAGCGCAGCAGGCGATCCTCTGTTCTGCCAGATGTGTCACCCAATGTCACCAAGAGCAGGAAATGTGCATCACAGCAACAGCAGTTTTGAAAAGGTCATAGTTTGAACAACCTTTCACACATTTTAACGCTTATTTGAAATACAGCTTGTTGAAAATCACAAAGGGCTAGCTTAGTTCTCAGGCAGACGAAACAACCTGAGCATTGCTCATTTGTCATTTAAAAAACAAACTGATTGGGTTTAGCAATATGATCAAAATAAGGCAAAACTCTCAATTATTGACTGGCATTTCCCTTTCACTTAGCTAAAATTAGAAAGGCTGTTAGGATTTGGTCTCAAGAACCACGGTAGTAACTACTGTATCACAAAATAGTAATAACTGGTCCTCTATGGTAGATCTTCACATGAAGAACAGATTTGTCAATTTTGAGTTAACAGTACAGTAAAAGACTGCTGTTTCCTCCATAGGCATATGTGGCTTTCCCTGGGATTAAATAAGCTCCTACATGAAACAAGTTACAAACAGAAAGTTTACCTTATCCTCTGATCAAACAGTTGGCGCTAAACAGGTCATTCAATTACCCATGGTACAAACTAGGATACCATAATCCAGATATTATACAATGCCCGTGTTAGACATTGAAACAACACTGTTTCGTTGGGGTTTTTTACTTCAAAGCCCTCCCTGGAGAAAAGAGCTGTGATGACTTTCTGCTACCTTCCCCAGGGACCTCTACTACAAAAAGTAGCACAGACATTGAGCAGCATTAAAACCGTACGGTTAAAAAGTGCAGCATCATTGCCGTTCAAGGAAAGCTAAAAAAGAAATGCAAAGCATTTTCAGTTTTACTGATTAGAAACATTTGCTCCTGGTAAATTTGACATTGTTCATTTTTTTCACGTTGTTACCAAGGAACTGTGGTGGGTTGAACCTGGACGGCAGGTAGGCGCCCACCCAGTCACTTGCTCACACCCTCGGGAATTCAGAAGGAATTCAGTATGGAATTAATTCACTAATTTCCATCCATCAACAGGCAGATGCCCAGCCACCTCCTGGAAACTCGCACACATAACAGGGCCATGCTTTCACCACCCATGTCCCCCCCCTCCTCCTCCTTTCCCCCAGCTGTTATTGCCGAGCGATGGTATGGGATATCCCTTTGGTCAGTTGGGGTCAGCTGTCCGGGCCGTATCCCTTTCCAGCTTCTTGCTTTCAGGGGGGCAGAGTGGGAAAAAGAAAAGGCCTTGATGCTGTGCGAGCACTGCTCAGCAATCGCTAAAACCCAATGCTCTCTTGGTCGCCAGTGTACAGCATGGCACGGTGTAGGCTGCTGTGAAGAAAACTGCCTCCATCCCAGACAGACCCAGTAGGGGAACAGGGTGTAACAGCTCTGCAGGGATCAGAAAGCCCAGGAAGGTAAGGGCAGGGGGCAAGAAGGGGAGCGGAGGGAAGGAACTTCATCTAAACTGTTAATCGGTGGAACTTTTAGGGAAAGGTGTTATCTGGAAGAATAGGAAAATAATTCCTCATTCCATTTCCTTGACAAAAGTAGTAAGAAACTAATATTTTCCATGTCCTTTACCTGTGTGGAACATAAAGACATGAAATTTAACAGTGTAAGGGTTATTAAGGTGGGCTATGATCTTCACAAGCCCCTCCCAAAGAACAACAGCCGCACACCACATACTTGCATTGTACAGATGAGCATGGCTCTCAAGAACACTTAACTCGGCTAACAAACTTTGATGCCAATGACCCGTGTGTGGATTTCTGAAATAAAATAAAAAAAAAAAAAACCAACAACAAACCCTACAAAGTGTAAATGCCATTCCAAAAGGTATGCAGTACCTGAAAATGGTGTTTTGGAGACAGTAAAAAGGAGCCTTAAAAAGAGTATCTTGACAAAGAATAGATACATACATGGTGAAGCCTCTGGACCTTGTTAAAAGAATATCGTAATCTCAAATAGGCTTCAACTTTCATGGCTTAATTCTGCCATTTTAAGTTAGCTAGGAAGTGATGCATAGTAGAACGCACTGTGTAGACCCCTCTTTTTTCAGAGCAGGATTGATCCTATCTGCTCCATATATTAAGCAAAGCTGTATTTTTTTTCTGAAAGAGTTAGAGTTAACCCGAAATATCTACAATTATCAAAAACCGCCCTAAAAGCTAGACTGTATTAAAGTGAAAAGGCAAAATGCTTTTCCAGATCTTTGTTAGAAGAGAATATTGCTCCATGAAAAGAAAAACATACATCAAAAAGTATCAAAAATCTTCATCCTGACATATGACATGAGAATATTCCTGTTTGAGAAATGTCTAAAAGCAATAGTCCCCATAAACAGTCTATTTAAAATTATTTCTACATCTATGTATAATTCTTTATTATACTTGTTAAAAATTACCTGTTAAACCAGAGATATATTCCATTCAAATAAATAATAAAGTAATTTCTTTCACAGAATAAAATGCCCTAGTGAGATGATTCAGTCAAGCAATGTGACTACTGAACTTTAATTTTACTTCTGTGCTTAAAATAAAGATATTTTCTGTGAAATATAATTCCTAAAAATAAAAATAAATAAATAAATAAATAATAGTTTTGATGCTAAACCACAGTAAGACAGTTTCAATTTTGTAAGTCTGGTACTCTTTGTTGAAAGAGTTCTATAGTTCACTATAGAAGCAACCACTTTTATTCTTTTGGTTCTTCTAATAAATCTGTAAAAGCAAACTAAAGTAAAAATACAAACAGCCCTATCTCCTACATCATGGAAAATCAACCTTATAAGAAAATGCATATATATCTTTATGAATGAGAAAACATTTAGCTTTCAACAGAAAGAAAATAATCCAGTCAGCTATTCCAACTGCCATGCTTTTTGTAATAGCCGATTTAACTTCTGCCTAGTGACAAATTGCCCTTATAAGCATAGCAAAAATACTGTGGCTTTTTCTTGGATAATATTAGAAATTGCCAAAACCCACTAGTATTGCTACATGTGAATTAATCTAGGGCTACAGTAATAGGTAATCCTTAAGCATTTCAGAAATACCAGATACAGAATTAATTCTACAAAAACATAAAGGTCATTTTAAGGTACTAGTCAAGAGAGTACTAGTCAAGAGAGTCTACAAGAACATCTACAGAGACTCATAACTGCCACACCTCTGGTTCAGCTGTTGCATTTCTTCCCACCCGAAAGCGGCAGCAAGTTAAACTGTAAACTATGGTCAGCTCAGCTACCAAGGCACTGTCAATTCCTTCAGTTTTTAGCTACTTAAGTGCAGAACCTTTTCAAATGAATGAAGATTAAAATCCTGCTATAATATTCACTTTATATGTAATTTCCAAAAGGAAGGCTAATTTCCATACACATTAATAAAGCTAAATAGTTTGTTATACATCATACTTTCTTAAGTGATTTCAAGTAATTTATGAAATGAGACACACAGTTGTAAATTTACTTTTTATAACTAGAGAAATAAATATTGCTGTGAGAATAAGTATTTTGGGCTACTAAATTTTTGTTATTATACTGAGCTGAAAGTTATTGCAGGTCAACAAACCCTGTTTATGCTTGGCAAGTCTAAGTTATTAATTGCAACAGAAATAAACATTTCATCACAAATCCTTTTTAAATTGCAATGCCTTTGTAACAAAATTTTTACAACTTTTTATCATAAACAGTTAAATGACTGAAATTATAATGCAGAATATTTTTTTCCTCCATGCTTAAGGGCTACCAGCTGATCTTCCAATTCACAACAGTTTGAGAACTGGCAAAGAAATCTAACCGAGATCCATGTTACTTGACTGATCATTTTAAAGTTACTGGAATGACCCAGGTAACTTGCTTAGTTTTCCATAAACCAGTTATAACTTTACACTACACATTTATCCTCACACAAAAGCATAACTAAACATAACTAAGTTGTAACCGTATTACTTTCTTTTTATTACTGCACTGTAAGGTAACATACATTGAATGTTTACATACATTTTAAGTCATGACAGAGCTTATTTTACTGTCTTGAAAAATTTCATGCTGTGTGCAGATGAAGTAACATGGTACCAGTGTCTAAAGAAAAAAATATGAAAGTACAAATAGGAATAGGAATGCTTCTTTTAAAGCTTCTTTTAAAGCAGTTTAATTCACAAATTGCCACAGATATTTCTGAATAATTTGGACGTCAGTGTACTTCCAGTCATGCTGGTTAGCACAAACTTGCTGTTAATTGTGTCTACCAATCCATTATTTTATACAGAATTTAATCTGCATCATTTTTTGAATGTCCAACCAAGGCTCAATGACAGTTTAATAATATTGCTTACACATGTATTTGTAAAGGAATTTCACAGAATTCTGTTAGTGCTACAGCTTCTAGAAAACAGCAAAATGATGGATAATGTATTTGTGTGTAAAGCTCTCTGGAGCTCACATATACCTTTCTTGAAAAATAGTTGGAAAGCCCGTCACCTGGAAAGAATGCTTTTTATTTCCTTTATCATTATTCTTAATTTTCCACCTGAATGAATAGCCAGTGTAAAGAACATTCATTAATATATACGGCCTAACTTTTTTCAGCATAACTTTTCTGGAGTAGAGTGATTTTGTCCGAGTACGTATGCTATGACAACATGCAAGTATTTAATTCAACTTAGTTCTTCCTCCCTCTTCCTTAGCCATGCCAAGAACTATATGCCTTTCCATCCCTTGTTTCCCTTCTTGAAGGAACATTTTTGAGTGGACAATGGTCTTAGCAATATCCGACTGACAGGACCACCACAGATTAACTCGGCAAGAAAAAAATCATCAAAGTTCTGTGGATTCTGCAATACAGTCAAGTCAAACTGGTTTTTTCAGAGGTAGCGGGAGGCACACTCTCCCGCAACCTGTTCCCTGCATGGTACAGTAAAAAAAAAGCTGAAGATTTTCAAGGCAGTGATGGCAGCTGAAACAGATGGAAAGTGCTTGCCTCATGTCTTGAACTCACTCATATTTGATCGGCTTGAACTGATCAGTTTAAATGCAACTCTAAATTACACAAGTTTCTATCTGCAGAGTGTTTAAAGAACTGTTTTAATATTGCTGATGTAGAATGTGACAGGTAGTGAGCAGGTAAAGTCTAACAGACATATTTAGATAGCCTAAAATGTTATCCATATGCTGAAAATGTGTAAAATTGCTGAATGCGTGTACGATAGTACAAAGAATACATGTAAAAATAAGTATCATTCTCCAAAATAATATCATGGCTAATGCATATAACATAGGACAGATTAAAAATTATTCTTATCAAATTCATGTTGTTGGAGAAGTATTGGGAAATTAAAATGTGACTAAAATAAATTTAGTCTTTTGAAAGCTAGATTTGGGGAATAATCTCATTATTTTGATCTGTTGAAGTTGTCAGTCCTGTAATACTCTGTTGGTGAGTATGTAAGATACAGAAATCTTTGATCAAAAAATTACTCTGCCTCCAGATTTCCTGCATTTCTACTGCTGTAAGCAAGTAATTGCAAAGTGACTAGCTTTCTCTGTGTTGACCAAAAGTTTGATTTTGGAGGCAGTAACTCTAACCCAATAAATGTTTTGGCACATTTCCCCAACACATCCGGTTTTCCTAAGATTGTATTTTAAGAAATAATCCACTCCAATGCTCCATACATCATAAATCTAAGGTAGGACTGCTGAGGAAGTGATGCAAACCTTGCTGCTATTCCAGCCTTTGTGGTGATCTGTGGTCCCAAAATCTGAACTCAAAGAATGTGCTTATACTCTACGTAAACTGCAAAGTAGTATTTCGACTAGGACCGTACCACTTCCCACATTTACACAGAAAGCTTAGATTGAAATGATGAATGCTTGGGTGTTGGGAGAATACGGCCACGGAGAATATGAATTTCTAAATCTGCATCACGAGTCATTGCCCAGCTCAGGACGCAGCATCAAGGAAGGTAGTTTTCATTTAACCAATACATGAGTATTAAATAATTACTGATGAAAGGCACGTTCAGGAGAAAGAGATCTGTTAAAGGATCTTTTTGCCTAGGGTTTTTGTTTTGCTTTGGTTTGGTTTCATTTTAATCTGACAAACTGATCAGTAGTATATAGTCTTGAAATCAACACTATAATGATTTTGTTCCAGCTTGGGTTTTCACTTCACCCTGAAGATAATCTCTTATCATCATCTAGGAAGAAACTGGTTGGTCTGCTCGGGACAGCACTACCTGCTACAAGGACTGCTGTGACTCCTTGGCTAAACAGTCATCCTAAACTAGCCCCAGCAACTGCAGGAGTTTGCCAGGTATGGTAATAGCTCATACCTTCAAGTTCTTGTTTTGTGTTTCTAGCAACTAGGTACTAACAGAACCTGCCCAGAGGCAGAATCTGCATTTTCTGCCTTTGATAGCCTTCTCTTTTCCTGTTTTTCTGAGCTGATCCTGTTCTGATCTTAAAGAAAATCAGACATTCAATAACATCAGCAGCTTGACACTTTGTAAAATTAACATCCTCTCTTTTCTCTGATTACTCCCATCTCATTAATAACCATCATACAAAAGCAAAATAAAACAAGGCGGAAAACAACTTCTGGAGGAAAAAAAAATTCCAAATTTATTTTCATGTGTAAAAATACCTAAATATTAATTACAATTTAAATTCTTTGCCTCATACTAATTTTTGAAGTCTTAAGTGTTTTATGTGTTTGCCTGATTAAAATTCACAAAGTTGAACATATTTGTGTTGGTTTTCATTAGTGAGCTAGCCACTAATGGCTGGACACAAGCACAATTGCTTTTATCTGTTCAATGTTCTAATCTTCAACAAGATTGCTGTGAACAGATACAGTGGCACTCTCTACTTGAGATAGTCTTGTCTATTTCTTGCATGCACAATCTCAACATTTGTGTCCATTTCAAAAAAATATTATGTCATTGTGCTTAGGCTTCTATAGAACAACTGCAACTAGAAGAAAATAATCGTATACATAGTGTTATGCAGAATATTCAAAGTGCATGCAAAGAAAAAAGCCATGAAATCAGAATATTCAAAACAACTGAGCGAAGTGTTAAATGTACCATCTGAGGTTGTGTTGGTACCCTCTGATTCCTGCAGCTAACACAGAAAGCAAACCATGTGCTAATGACTGAACTTGGCAGACTTTCAAGGTCTGAGTTTTGTTTGGTTTGTTCGGGTTTTTTTTTTCCTATAACTGGACTACTTCTCATTTTAGTTTAGCATTTGCTTGACTTCAGGACTGTAAAAATGAGAAGTCGTGCTGTGTCGTTTTGTGCCTCAATCAATTTCTGTTTACTGAAATCAAAGGATTATCATTTTACAGTACAGACATTAACAGAGAGCTCATGAACGACCCTTCCCAGATTCTTGGATCTCCACTGATGTGAAAGCAGAGTGCGCGAGCTCTGTTCTTTATTGAATTCATGCATGCTGAAGAGCAGATTTTTAAAAACAGGACTGAGAGTGAGCTAAATTCATCCTGGAGAAATATATAAACAAATAACAAAACAACTGAAAAGTATTGTTTAGTAGAGTGATTTTTCTAACCCTATTCTTATTTTTAATACTGTATTTTAATAAAAAAACAAAATCTATCTTGACAGTTTCTCAGATAGTATTTAGTGCTTTTGATTGTAAAATAACATGCAATCTTATAACAATATCTAGCAGACCCCTTCTTAAGACAAAACACCCCACAAGAAACAGCAGATGAACAAAGTATTACTTTTTTTCCACATTTTCAATTCAGTCCCTAGAATCTAATGATCAACAGCAAGGGCCATACTCCTACTTCTCCCTACTGAATTCAGCCTCAAGATCATTCTGGCTACCTTATCTTCTTTATTCCAATTTTGGGTGGGGAGGAAGAACCTTCTCTGCAGTTCAAGTTTCTCAGGGGACAGCCATCAGCTTGAAAAACACAGCCAGTGTAATGCTTTGAAAATCAATTTGTCATGACTGAACTTGAGTTCGAAGGAAGGTACAAAGACAGGAAAAAAATTGAAGTGAAACATCTTAAGCATGTGATTTTGGTTCCTAAGTTCACATTTAAGGAAATAGATAACACACAGCTAAAGAAATAGTAAAACATTCCAAAAAAACCCCACCAAAATTCAATTTTGCAATGTAAAGTAATGCAAGGATATGCGTGTTGCTTTATTGCTTCTCCACAAAAGCCTTATTTTGCATGGTTATGTTTCTTACCTGTCCTAACTTTCCTAATATTTTCCAAGAGAATCCAATTTTGCATTAATTCAGTGAGGTGTAAATTCTGGGCCTTGAATAGCCTGAGTTGCTACTCCAGGTAGAAAAAAGTAATCATAAGAGACTTGGAGATAGCAGTAGGAATTGGTTCTTGAGATTATGAAATTTTGTGAGCAAGATGAATTCCCTCAAGCATGGCAGTTCTTAAAAAAAAAAACCCTAGTGACAAGGGCTGGAATGTGAGGAAAGACTATCATTTCTACATTCCCACTAGAGTAAGAGGAACATGAGAAAATAAAGAGTTATCTAAAGAAACTCAGTGTTTATTTTTCTGTTATTGTTGTTGAACCGTTCTGAAACAATCTCATTGAAAATGTAGCTTTCCTGAAGAACAGTCAATGCAAAAACAAAGAAGAAAAGCTAAATGTTACAGGCATGTGAAGAAACGGGAGGAAAATAGAAGGTCTATAAACCCTAAGCCGAAGGAGAAAACAGTAGAATACGCACAACCCAAAGGCCAGGATGATTCAAGTGTTAAATACAACTATGAAATTAAATGAAATGTACTCTAAAGTGAAATCAACTCTTAGAAGGACAGCATTGCATGTATGCATGAAAGAATGCGCAATTCATCTTATATGACATCTCATAAAATCAACTCAAATAGCATTAAAAACTGTATTTATTTTAATTCTAGTGCTGAGGCAGTCTTTCAAAAATAAACATCAACAAAATCTGAGGCCGAACTGACAAACGCATTTTATGGGTAAGTCCGGTAACATCTATCACCAGCCAAATAATTGCATATCCCTGTATTAGTATACATAGCCAACTATTTTATAAACTGTGAGTTCCAAGCTGTTACACAATCGAATTTATGGAATACTAACATGCACTACTATGTTCCGGGTACAAAAAATATAGTAATGCATGTAATTCTGAAGAAGGGAAAACAACAAAGGAAAGTAAAACATGAGGTGAAAAGAGCTGTTATTGACAGGTATTTGTCAAGGATTCTATAAGATAATTCATGTAGCTTGTGTGTAAACAGGGACACATGAAGAGCAAAGGACACTTCCATTCTTTGTGTTTCAGAGAGAGAGGTGTTATCCCAGAACTCTTTGATTGCTTTAGTTAATACTGCTATCCTTTCTGGAAAGTACAATGGAAGTGTAGCAGGGTAAAAAAAACCCAAACACTTCCCTCCCCCTGCTCAAGAAAAAGCTGCTTTGTTGCTATGACTCTCGGCCATCCTTATAGTTGGAAAAATAGCTAGTGGCTCTTTGGGGGGAAATGAGGTGTTCCACTCAACCATGTCCTGTTCCTTCCCTCCAAAAAGCTTCTCTCCGTTCTATTATCTTCTCCATTGTTCCAGCAGGAGAGAAAGGAAACTTCCCTTTTTCTGAGATTCACAATTCACAAACACCTACACCTTTTTGCTTAGTCAGTCAAAATTGCTTAACGTGAAAAGGTTTGGCAGGCTCCTTGTTACTCTGTAATTATTCCTTCTTGCATTTCTGGTAATGCGATAATGACATCCATCACTATGTGATGCTGCTGGAAGCTGCAACAAAGCCATCTTTCTATCTTGTTCTACCTAGGCCAATCTCTCTGACTTACACTCTCACAAACAACGCGTGATCAGATGACTTTCGGATTATGTTTTGTATTGCCACTATGTGAGAAATGCACAGTTTGTCAACGTCACATACATAAGAATTAAATAGAGAGGAGAATTAGACTGTATCACAACTCTACAAATTAAGAAGTGATGCGTGTACAAAGTAGGATGTTTATGGCTTTGTTTCAAAGCAGACTAGCTTCAGAACAAGCTTCCAGCGACCTGTACACAAGTCGAACAACCTCTGCTCATGGAGAACAGGGAACAGACTCAAGCTTAATAGAAATTACTGTTTCTCCTGACAAAACTCCATTGTAAAACTGTACATTAACATGGTCAAGTCGCAATCTATGATTCAGTTTCTTTCTTTAAGTAGAATACTTCTGAGGGATCAAAAGTTAAGCTCCAAAACATCAAGACCGTACCGATATCAACAGTTAACACAGGTAAAGAAGAAAATATTGATCATTAAATAGGAGGCTGCCTTTTTTTCATAAGAACTTAGACATTTGTAAAGATAAAGAACACAAAGAGCCCTTCAAGAAGCTCGTGAGCAGAGTTCGCATAAACAGGGAACCTTGTTACTGACAAAGGGGCACGAATATGGGGGGAAGGTGCCATTGCTCACGTATTCCAGTTCAAGAACAAAGGCCAGTCAGCTGCCAAAATTCCTCCAGAAAAATCTCATGTGAGATATACCAAGACTGCGCAAAGGAGGATGCATCGACTACTATACATCTTCCCGCCACAGACCCAGCCCATTTTCTTTTCACCCATAGCATTACAATTTTGATCAAAAGATTACCCTAATTAAATCATCATTCTGAAATCAAACTACTAAATTGACACAAATGGACTCCTGGGCATATCAAAGGCACTTCAAACACATCTAGTACTTCTGACATTAAATGGACTATCTAAAATCTTTTCAAATTTTGGATTAATCAGTCCTCAAGTCCAGCACTTTGTGCTTGAATATAAAATGCTGCTGTATATATGTAATGTAACAAAACTAGGAAAAAAAATCAATTTATTTCATTACCATTAAAAAAACCCAAACAAATCCAGCAATACCTAAATTCCTCTTGTGTACAGTAGGGCCTACTCCTCATTATTAAGTCAAGTACCTGACATATTCCCATAGATTTTTCTTTAAACTCAAAGGGAGAAATCACCACATTCACCAACTTTTATTACCTGGCATATTCATCAGGCAAATCCAATCTCTATATAATAATGTCTTTTATGTTGCCTTAAAGAGAGTAACATTCCAGAAGCTATTAATATTTAAAGACTAAAACCAGAGTAAAATCATTGTAAATTATCTACCAGGTATTGCTATGGGCCTAGATTCTTTTGCCATGCTCCATCATACATGGTAGCTAGCCCTGTGAATAATTCTATGCATATCAGGTAAATTTTAGAGTAACTGTGAATAAAATAAGCAACTGCTCAACATGAAAAAAAAGAGTAGAAGAAACTGATCTAAAGAGAAAAGTAACTCAAAAGGTGAAGAAGAATTTAGTATGTTATTTAAAAAGTCTCAAGTACATCTTTAATATTAAAAAAGCTAAATATTTCATTAGAGCAAGTAGACCAGTCAGGTAAATAATGTTACTGTACTACAGTTATTCTCATGCTGTGTTTGTTAGGATTTTTATCCATCTAGTGTATTTAATATATGGAGAGTGATTCCACAAAATCAAAATTGAACTTGCACTGACGAAATATGATGCACTTAGCAACATGAAGGAATAACCAAAATTCTTTGTTCAAAAATCAGTTCTTCCTTTCATATGGATTCTGACAAAGAACACTGATCTTTTAAGCTTTTGTTAACTACTTTATAAAATCAAAAGGAAAATAACTAATATATTAAAGAACAAAGAATTCTGGCGAACAAATAAATATAAATACAGTTTTCTGCTAGAGAGGACTGACTTTGATTTAAGATTTTCAACTCTCATCACATGTTTTCCAGCATGTGATAAAATCACAGAATATGCTGAAAGTAATCTCAGTTACTTTATTTACTATTCGGCATACTGCAGGTTTAAAGAAGAGCTTAAAATGTACTAGTAATCATTTTGATGCTAAGGATACTGAGAGAGTAACGATCATATTGAATAAAGCTGACTGGAAAACATTGTTCTTGCCAAAATTAGTTAATGGTTTTCAGTTACATAGATTTTTATTAGAAAATATAGATTTGTTGAAAAATAATTCTCCATGGGAAGACATTCACTTGAAAAAATTGAAAAAACTGACCAGGTAAAGTGGTTGAGACTGTAATAGACGGTAGTCTCATTTTTGCTGAGGGCACAGGATACTAAAGCAGCTCACATTTAAAATACTTGAAGGCAGTAGGATTTACTGAGGGTAAAAACTCCCTCGGCTCTGAACAAATTACAATAAATTCCGAGAAGTCTCTATTCACTGTCACCACAGAATTTTGATTCATTTCTGAAACAAAGGAGGACCAGCAACTTCAGTCAAAAATTTGTTTAAGCTTGAGTTTACTTTCAATTTTCCCCATATTGAGAAAGTTTTCTTCATATATCTCTGAAACAGCACAGTCAGTTTCTGCACTGGAAAGCAATTCCCATTCCACTCACAGCTTGCTTCCCATTAATACTATTCACATTAATGGTACTCAGTAGTATAAAGCTTCTTTATAGAGGGTACATCTAGGGTTAAGCTTTAACTATATAAAAATCTGACAACAGATGACACAGTACAGGAGTCTTATAATCTGTTCAGAGCCCTCATCCCTTCCATCCTCTTGCAGTGAAATGAGTATTCTTGCTAGTGTCATTTCAGAAAAGGAAAATGATGAATACTGCTCATTCAGCACTAATACACATGCACATCTCTCTTCTCTGCTGTCATTTGCAATACTTTAGAACAGAATTTTGTCTCATTACTCATAAAGTACAGAACCCAGCACTTCTTTCTTTCCATGTTTCCCATTTCTACTACTCCAACTGTAGATAATCACATCTTCTGAATGCCTCCTGCTATTCCTTCTAAGTTAAACTTTTTTAAAAGTGCAAAAAAATCCTCACCCACCCCAAGACAGTTGTCATATGCATTTGTTGAATCCTAGCCAAGGTAAGAAGAAGGAATCCTAATAATTTAGTTCTCCCACAGAATACTGTCCCACTGTGGCTGTTACTAGAGAGCAATGCTCCCATAAACAACCTATTAACACCACGGAATGATACCGATGCTTTGTAAGCAATGTAGTGCTATTACAATAGCACCATATGCAAACTGATACTGGATGACTTTCTATAAAGTTTATTTAAGATGGCCGAGCTTCATTTAATGCAAATTAATCGGAAGGCAGATTTAAGCCACATTAATACCAGCTTAGTTCTCCAAACACGAGGCACTCTCGTGGTCGTTACAGTAGAACAAAGCAGATCACACCACTTCGTGCATCAACAGCGAACTGTCCATGTCGGTCATCCATTACTCTGGGGAAGATGTGGAAGCCAGAGAGGGAAGACAGGCGTGTCACCCCCTGTTGGCTAATGACTACTTTGAATCCGACGCTCAAAGCCCGCATGATTCAGCCCTGGCATATAGGGACAAAAACGAATACGAAGGTCCACATATCTGCTTGTACAGTTATTAAGGTTCAACGTCGCAGACACTTTTCTGTTTAAATCCCGAGTACTACATACGCCACATCTGAGGTAGAAGGCACTCAGCCCTCCCTTTACAGAAAAATGAATTTTATGATCCAGTTTGCCTTTTCCATCTCTTTCATGAACTTACAGCCGTTCCTTATTGAGAAAATTACAATCCTTTGGCAATATCCAGTAAGAATTAAAAATAAAGGGTATCGATTGGTCTGTGAGCCGTCAGCCTAATGAAACTCGGTTTCTCACAAATATCTGTCTTCTATCGCTCAGTTCTGCCTTTTCTCTTCACTTTCCCTTGGCCCAAATTTTTCTCCTCTTTCACAGTAAACCCATGTCTCCTATAACATGCTACCGCATCATAGGCAGAGTACATGGTGACTAGACCAAATATATAAGCCAAATGACACACCATCACGTCTATGGTGCTTGGCCCGCCATTGCTCATGTGCAGCGTGAGTATGGAAAATATGTCCTTTCCTCTCCGCAAGATACTAATTAAGGAGTTCATTTTGTAAAGTTGCTGATTAGGACAAAACTGCAGAATGTATTTCTGAGACTCCAATTTCTCTTTCAAAGTCGACTCAATCTGATCAACGGGCTTAAAACGTTATTATGAGGGGACTGACAGAAAATAAAAAAAAAAACCATGACTCCATAAGCTCCATTTTCTAAAGAAGCCAGACTATAAAAGAAGCAAAAGAAAAATATAAGGAATCCCCAGTTAGCTAATAAGTAGTTAACTATGTACTGACTAGGAAGCAGCCAATTTACTTTTTGACAGAGCTGGTTAATAAGGCAAAAAACCAACATATATGAGGTAGAATAACCACCAGGAGCTTATTAAAGAGAGAAAGGGTTTCAAAAAAATTTTAATGCTCCCTAAAATTGATCCAGCAGTTAAACTCCTTGTGCTAGGTCTGTAAGACCCCTCATAAGTAAACACATTTTTTATGCTAGTAAATAGTTTCACTATACTCATCAAGGGCAGTCATCATCTTATGAATGCAAGATGAGTTCACTTTAGCATTGTCACTGGATTAGTTTGCCTATTTCATTGCGAGCTGTATTCACTAGTGCATAATTTTGCTCATTATTTTCCTTAAACGTTACTCACCTGCAGCACTTCTTAAATAGCTCGAAGTTCCATATTAAAAACAAACTCTTAAATTTTCCAAAAATTTGCACAAAACATTTATCTGTGGCACACTGAAAGCGTGGGAAGGTCAGAGCTACAATCACAAAATCATTTGCAATCCCCTAAAAAATTCATTTCTCTCTGTAACTTGCATTTGAACCATAGGTGGCTTCTGTGGCAACATTCACGTCATATATTTTAATATGGAGAAATAAGTAGCCCTTTTTCCACTATTTTTTTTCCGTAGGCATGATGTAAAACATAAATCTTATCTGCAATAGAAATAAAACTTCATAAACCTGCTGCCATTTAAAATCAGTGTGTTTTAAGTGTGATTCCTGATCACTTTAAAATATACAAAATACATCTTGTTCTTTTGAACGGGATGGTGTTTGAAATGTTTGTAATTTTCTATTACAATAGAAAATGGCTGTGCTATTGTTAAATATTTATATTAAGGTGTAAGATGCCTGTGAATGGAAAAAGATTATATTATTTGGTGATATTGTTTGTAAATTTACTTGGGAATCACTAATTTTCACTTGAGAGACTTGTTGGAACTTTAGGAGGATGGACAACAGACATTAAAAAACTTAGGTAATCAAGACATGCAAGTTACAGAGAGAAATGAATTTTTAGGGGATTGCAAATGATTTTATGTTGTAGCTCTGACCTTCCCACGCTTTCAGTGTTTAAGTTTAGTAAAATTATTATTTTTTATAGGAAGAAAAATACAAGGCTATCAAAAAGGTAGAAGTGTTAAAGTTCTTAGCTCACAGGTTCATCAAGAATTTTTTTTTTTTTTTGCATCATTTGGATTAAGCTTTAAAGCATTTTGGCAATAAACTTACTTTTGAGGTTCTAAAAAAAATATATATGAAATGTGAACAACAGAAGTACATAATACATCTTTGTTGCACTGTATATTTTATACCAAATCTGTTCAGTATGATAGCACACTGCAAAACCTCAATCAAAATTCCAGCACATCTCAAAATTTGCAACTAAAGCACACACAGCAAACCCACTATCATAAACACAATTACTATAAAAGCGAAAGTCTAGCATCTGACAGCTCCTTAGGACACTTCTGTGTAACCTTGCACATCAAGCACACAGCACTCTGTTGGTGATATGTGTGAACTGGAATCAAGGTAACACTAATTTTGTAGACATGAATTATTACTGAAAAAGTAGGCAGTGTTATACCACCTATTAACCACAGCTCTCTTATTAAAATACAAGCAGCAAATATAGTTTTAGTGCCAAGCAATCAGCTAATACACTCATACCTTTGAAGAAATCCCAGTGACTATTCAGACTATCATTTAGACTATAATCAAAGACTGTCACTCCATTGAGGGCCAAAAAAATATGCTTTGATTTTTCAAATATCTATTTTGTAACACAAATATTTCTGGTTTTAGAAATGAATAGATAATACATATTCTGCCAAGCTCAGGTTGTATCGCTGAAGGGAAGAAGCAGATCACATCCAAACGTATTGCAGATTTTCTGTTCTCTGAATAATGTAAAAACCACAAACTAGTTATCAATTTTTCAGATAACATAAAATAGAATGGTTTATTTTTTCATTATATGAATTTCATTATTTAGTAGAATAAAATGACTACTCCATTATTTATCATTTGCTGTTTATTTATTTAGTATAGGGCTAGCCAGATATTTCGGCCCAACAGCCAAAAAGTCAAGTTTGATATTCTTCAAGATGACATTCTTCCTAACTGCAGAAAAACATGTCAAAATATAAAAGGTGAACAAAAAAGGAGCAAGACATAACCCACTCTCCTTCTCTCAGGAAAACAAAACAAAACCAACCAAGCAAAAATGTCCACAGAAGCAAAAGAGATGAAACTATGGAATATTTAGTACTGAGATAACAATAATAAAGAGGAATATACCAAAAGTAAGGCATTTCTACGTGCCTTAAAAAGCCGAGTAGACGAATTCTAGACACTTAAAATGTTTCTAAGTTCTCCACTCTGAAACTGGCTCTTGTTTCAGTGTCGCACATGGCACAACCAAGCCTCAGAATCCCGGACAGAAGCCCTGGCATTTAAATGAATACAACATCTATTTCAAGCTCTCAGCCAGGTATTTGCGCGGAAAGACCGGGCAGGCTGGCAGACGCAATGTGGGGCGGTCTGCCCTTCCGCCCCTGGCTCCGCGTGCCCCTAACAAACTCCCTTGGTGTACTCTGGGTTTCAGTTCCCACTTCCGAAAGGCTGACCTCATCTTGCAGAGCTCTTGGGGGAAAAGAACCACTAGTGGCTGAGGGCATACGGATACTGCAAATAAAGGTCATTTTCAGCGGCTGGCTGAATTGCACGTGTGCTCCGTAACTTTGACAAAACCAGGTATTAACATGACATGAGCAGTCCTTCAAATTAGAGGACGCACATCCTATAGGCAGTTTTAAATTCAATGTTATCCTTGCAGCTTCTGCTGTTGTATTTCACAGCTGATAAACTGCTACTGTTTAGTTTTTAGTTAGAAAATAACAACGTATTTAGCCCTTAGGATCTCCTGTTCACTGACTTCTAGAAAAGCTTTCCCCTCTGTCTATATTTTTAGTGGAAAATCTTCTAATATTTCTCAAAGTAGTGTCACCATCTCAAATTACAAGACCTTCAGGACAGAGTAAAAAGTTGTGAGTGAGTCTGTTGACTTTCTCTGTACGCATGAAGCGATTCACACAGGCAACTTAAAGCTCGCTAGAGCTCACAAGTCCTGAGTCTAACACCAAGGAAAAATTAAGGCACAAATAACTACCTTGGTTCACTGGTGTCCAGACTTTCTCTCTCATTTTGAGAATGGTGCCAGAAGAAGCGCCCGGGTCTCCCCCTTAGAATCTTCAAACACTTCCCTGGCCGCTCTGATGTCCAGCTCCATCTTCTACAGATGCCATCTTGGATGACAAGAGGCATGATTAAATTGGCCGGTCAAAATTTACGTTTAACAGACAGGTATTAATTTCAAAAGAAAACTAAAATGCATTGCTTCCAATCTGTTGCTGGAAGATGGCAGGATTTTTTTGGCCCCTATTTTTGTGCTAATCACAGCCCACCTTTTCTACCTCAACTTAGTCAATGAATGTAGAACTCTTCTATGCAAAGTCACACTACTGGCAAGTGACTTCATAATGTCTTATGTTAGTATCACTGGTATTTGTAAAGCAAGAGCGCTTTTGTGAATTGAACATCTGAAAAGAGCTACAAGTTTTTAAATGACTGATCTCTACCCAGTATTTTCCAAAGCGTAAGGGAGCAATTTTGTAAATGCATTGCTAAGATACTTTCATGGATCTCTGAAAAGGATTTTTTTTCTGTGTTAAAAAAGCTTTCAGAATGATGCGCTCTGATTTAACTCTCTGTTTGCACTCAAAATCGGGCACACCTGCAGAATCCCACTGAAGTCAATCAGGCTCAACATATGTATATAAGATTCCGGACATACAGGAAACCTTTTGACTCTATGGCCTGCAAAACATGACTGCACACTAGTTAAAAAATCCTCATACTCAATTTAGTTTTCATTACAGTTCTGTTGATTAGATAATTTTTAAACCATCTAAAAAATAAGTAATCTATTTTTGTACTACTGTTTGCAGGTAAACTGATGTTTCTGAGGAACCAGTGTGATTCAAGAGTTCTTAAAAAGTGTTACAAAAACATACCATGAACTAAAATAGCTTCTTTGTGTACACTTTACATTCTGTGAATGAAAGCATTTTTCGACAGTTTTCTTCAACTCGTCCTTTCCAGTGCCCTAGCTGAAACTGAAGAACATCAAATTCTAAGCCTGTTTAATTTAGAATAGCAAGGAATTAATCCTAATAATGAAATAACTCCATATGGCGTTGTCTTTGAATCATTAGAGGATTTGCAGATAGTATCTTGTGAATGCAAACAAGATAATCATACAAGTACGGATACCAAATAGCCCTTTTTCCAAACACTGGTGGGCATGCATATTCAACAAAATGCAAATATTGACTTTTCTGATAGCAACTAGATCAGATTGCTAAAGTGTCTGATGGGACACTGTAATCCCAGCGCGAGAAACAGTACTGACCTTCGTGCTCTGTACGGCTAGCATGTAGCTTGCTTGCATTTATGATTCCCCTAACCTCTACGCATTTACCACAACTGGAAGAATAAAGTAGACATGCAGAAAAGGGCAGTCTCAGTCAGTACAGAAAAGCTTTAAAGAAAGTAAACAGGCTTCACATCTTATAATATCTCTCTGGAGAGGCAAGACAAGGAAGAAACGTCATTTGCAATTGACCACTTATAAAGATAAGTAGGCATATAAAAAGACTCTTTTTTTCTTAATAAGCAAGGAAAGAAGATCATAACAGGTCACACACCTGCACGTTAGTATGCCCAGCAAGTATGTTAGAATACAGACATATGAAAAATGTTAATGTTTTAAAGAGCATTGATCCAGACTCAGTGTATATAGCCATGCAGATAGTCACATTTTGGTGACATATTTTACCAAAAAAACTCCGAACCGCTCCCTGCCCC
>JANZLQ010000056.1:5268978-5281456 GCA_026212715.1 Elanus axillaris | reverse complement strand
CCCCCCCCCCCCCCCCAAAAAAAAAAAAAAACGAACCCAAACCATAAACCAAGAAGCATCTATACTAGTGGATACTTCAGCCAATATATTTTAATCCTGAACTACGTTATGCTTCCAAATCTTGCCTAATCCAACACTTCAAATAGGAGTGGAAATGAAGAAATGGATGGAAAAAGGCTCAAGATTTCCTGCTATTTTCATTACGCTTGCAGTGGTCTACTTGATACCTTCAAATGGGTGTTTAAAATATGTATTTAAAGCCTATTAAAGAAAGAAATGCTTTTTCCTAGGTTCTCATTTCTGTTCTGGGTAGATACTCTCTTTCCACACATTTTTTACTGACCACAAGCAAGAAATAGAGATATGCTACACAGCAAACTTGAAGTAACTGTTTGAAACTTTTTCCAAATAACTTTTTCTTTAATCAGACTAGCGCATTTTTTTTATATTCATCACAGCAACAACATCTGCCATCAGAAATTTGAAATTCACGTGATGCAATCTGCACCAAAAACCATCTTACTTTTCCAGTCCTCACTACTGATTCTGTATACATTTTGGAGTATACCACATTCTTCTACTTCAATAGTAAGGAGAAAACACAGACAGAAATATATTTTAAACAAACAACAATCCCTAGAGTGTTGAAATATCTGTCATGAAGCTTTTGAGAAACAAACGGTTCCATTGCTGTGCCTCTGGAAAATTTTACTCCTGTCTACTCTAAGTTATTATATGGGTCCGATGGCAAATCCTTAACTCCATCTTCCACTAACGTACTTATTTTACTTGACAATGCTTTTATGCAGACCTATTAAGGAAAAATCATTTGTACCAGAAGATGAGGTGGGGTTTTTTGCTCATTTGTTTGTTTGGGTTTTTTTTTTAATTTATTTAACATTACCTTCATATAAAGGCAAAGCACAGAAGGATAAGAAAATAAGGGAAACAAACTAATTCCCTGTCTTCAGGAGCCAAAAAAAGGCCATACTCAGGGCTGTTGTATTAAGAACATCACATAAAACCTAAAAAAAGTCTGTTAGTTGATAGAGCTCATCTTTGTGACGTCATGACATTGCTCTTACTGCTACATAAGGGCAACCTGACCATTTCCCTCAATAGAATGAAACACCACATTTCAACAGTAGTTTTTCTTTATACAGAATCATTTTAAAAAGCAAATATTTAAACTATTGCAGAGATCTGAACTGGGTTCTAATAATTCAACATGTGATAACAATCACTTTTTAAAATTGCACTTGGTATGGTCAAGCATATTTGCCGTTCCCTGCAGAACTGTTGACGTATTTTTCCAAGCAGCAAAGGTTATAAGCCTGTGAAAACAATTTATTGTTGAGTAACTTCCAAAGATTTTTGTTTGCCTCACTAATGTTTAGAGTGGTCTCTGTCAAGCTAATAATGTTTTTAAGCAAAGTTAGAAGGGTGCAGAACAAAGAATCAGGAGTCATAAGTAATTCAGGTTGAAAGGGACCGTGTGAGGTCTCTGGTCCACGCTCCTGCTCAGCCAATGCAGGGTCAGGCACGAGGTCAGACCAGGTTGCTCAGGGCTTTATCCAGCCAGGTCTATTTCAGATTTATGAACAGTCTGAATAATAACCAGCCATGTGCAAAATTATCTATCTTATTACCAGCATCCACCCCAATAGATAAAGCAATCTTTACCACGTAGACAATTTTCTGCATTCAGCATCATTATCAAGCTTTCAATTGAAAAAAAAAAAACTTTCATACTTGTTTCAGCACGTTTGCTGTCTGCCCTTACTAACACAAGGTATAGAAAATACTTGCACTGACTGCCTTAAGCATCTAACTTAAGCTTCTGATTTATTTATTTATTTCCCACATTGAAACTAAGCTTTTAAACTTAAGTGGAAAACAGCAAGTACCTGCAAAAGGATTATAATTTCATTAGATAAACTTGTAAGGAAGTGTAGACAATGTGAAATCATGTGAAATCCCCCTTTGTTTTACAGGGTTTTTTTATCTCCAGATATGAAGATAATAAAAGTTTCAAAGATGTACATAAACCAAAAACAAAGCTAAACTGGTCAATTAGTGGCAATATGTACTATTAAATTGTATCTACCAAGTTAGAATTAAAACGGTTTAAAGTTAATCTGCATTTTGACTGAGATGTCGAAGAGCTTAGTAACTGTGCCACCTTAACTGTGAACAACTGGGAGTCTAGATTCACTCTCCACACAACTAATTCCCCACTAAATTTGCAAAACACAGCAAAACTAAAAACTTAACCCCCCATCTATTTATGGCTCAGTCCTGATATTTTATGTGTGTGTACGTCTGTGAACATACACACATGTATTTCTGCAAGTTTATCCATATATATATACACACACACATAGGAGAATGTCGAACCACCCTAGAAAGAGTCTGTTTAAGCAATAAAAATACATTCTCTTTAGATTTTATGCTATATGACTTCTGCCAAATTTATTTATCATAATCGTAACTCTATATACTGCTTTTATTTTAAGATGCTAATGACAATTATAAAGACTAACACGACCAGAGTGCAAGCTACATAAATGATCCTTTGAGGACAGAAACTATGATACCAGAATATTATTTTATTGTGTTTTTTTCACCATTTGTAGTGCATTTTTAGTGGGCAATTATCCTTAAAGCTACAAAATCACAGCTTTTACATTCTATGAGGAAGAATCAATGCGTGCTAATTAGGACCTTCGTGGCACTTATAATACAAATGGGTTTTTCGTATGCCTTTGTATTTGCTAAAATTTTTTATTCTTCCCTTCCTCCTGAGAGCCTTCATTTAATCAGCTCTATGCAGGATTTTATAAAGCTAAGAAAAATGCGTGGTTTAATATTCTTAGATTTATTTATTTTTGAACCATAATAAAACTCTTTCTTAAATTTCTATTCAAGCAATGCCATCATTGATTTTTATGGTGTTTTAAGAAAATAAAAACATCAAGATTTGACTGATTATTTCTAGTGGGCCAGCATTCACAATTGTATCTATGTTCTTTGTCCATAATTTAAATAGAAAGTAATTTCAACTGTATTATCAAGAATTTTTGTATTGAGATCCTGCCAGCATAGCGATCTAAGCCTATGCTTAGGCTAAGTCTAGACAGGAAGCCAAATGCTAGAAAAAACAAAAATTCACAGCTAGAAAAACAAAAATTCACAGCCAGCGCACCATATGTGTGAGGAGATTCTACGTGCTACAAAGTCCGGCAGGCATGAAGAGGAGAAAGTATCCTGCTATATCACTTTGCTTTTGGATACAAATACACTTCTTATAGAACGGTATTTAGATGTGCAATCATTTGTGTCAAATCTCTTTGCTTATTTAACCAAGGATCCACCAGGACTTTACCAACCATGGATTTACCTTTTAACCAATTCCTGTGCAAGAAAATTCTGATAGATGTATGGACAAAAATCTGTCCTATTGTATCTCCTTCCCTGGCTGGAAATGCCCATAAACAGCTTTCTGAACAGCCAGTGTTGCCTAAACAGCCAAATGCCACTACTTGCAGCTATGCAGGGCCACACAGAATGACAGTTTGTGAGTCTGCTACTACCACTGCCATGACGGCATATGGCTATCCTTTCAGTATCTGAGCAAACCAAAATGTTGCGAACCTTATTGTCAACTATTAGGATTTTTCAAGACAAACTTTTTCTGACAATTATCCATACGTTATCTAGACCAAAAAAACTTCAAGAATCAGTAGGAATTTATCCTATTAGGAATTCAGATAACATTTTAAAGACTAGAAAATACTTGAATGAATATTAATTAATAAAATACAATTTTATCTTGAAGATTTGTCAGCCCTCCAAGGTGATGGAAACACAGGTTAAACAAACAATAAGCAGGTAAAGATAGGATCCAAGTCGAGTGTTCCCCTGCACTGTTTCACTCATACTATCCCATAAAGTCCACTCCTCTTTAGACTCTGAAACTGAAAGCTATGACTACAAAAAAAGCTAGAAGTGACTTCAAGTACTTGACCTCTAAGAAGCTTTGGAAGTTCAAAGGCATATCCTACCCTTGGATATTCAAGGGAGGCTGCATTTCAAAGCCTTACACGTGTCCTCTCCTGACAGCGCGAACTCCTTTCTGCCATACCAAACCACCAAAGATATGAATGGCTGGTATGAAAAATGGAGACTTAGCTTACACAAAATCGGGCACAGCTGGGAAAGAACACTGAAAAGGGTGGCTTTAGAGAAAATGATCCAGGTTATGGCTACACAACAGGAGTTATCTTTACCCAGGAAACAGCAGGCAACAACACAGAGGTTTTGTCGTACCCCTATTGAAGCACATTACCTTGCCCTGTGAACAGATTACTTTAGGTTAGTCTTCCAGGGAAGGGAAATCTTACTTCAATGTAGGAGAAAGGATGTGGGTCCTTCTGCCATCTCCTTCAGGCCATTTCCTGAGGTGGTTTTTTTTCATTTATGTATCACTTTGCATGAACTCAGACAAATTTGTCTACTGGCAAAGCATCAGATCTCTTCCTTAGTTCCACAGAACCAGGGCAATTCCTCCTGAAACAGGCTTCGTTCCATTTTTACTTTATCATTTGCACACAATCACACGTGGTATCTTAAAATCTATCATATTAACTCATGCAAAGAGGAATAAGCTGCACGTAGAGAAATACCTTGCTGCATGCAAGGAGAACTCTCTTGTTTAAAATAATGATAACCTAGCTAACTATTCATCTCAGGAGTTCAATACTCTTTTCAAGAATTTTTTACCGAAACACTTTCAAATCTTCCCATCTGCTAGTTCTTGAGTTTTCACTTGTAAAATACTGTCTGATCACTGCAGTAGCCCGTCCCTGTAGCTGTTCAATATCAAATTCAATTCAATCTGAAACATGAACATTCAGACACAGATACAGTATGGCAGATGAGGTTTAAGTAGTGTCATATATAATACTTTTTATTATTTCTCTATCTCTGCTAGGAAAACCTTCCTTGTTATGTTCTGAACACATCTGTTTCTTTATGACATGTTGGTTACTCAAGTCATCATACTGTTGATTAACTGTTTTTTTCCTTTTTTCCTTTGTTGTTTCAAAATTTTAACCTTGATTATAGCAAAAAGGTTATTCTGAACCTGAAAGTCATTCAATTCTTTCAGCAATATATGCAGATCTACATCTTAGTGACTCTACTGGCAACATCTTACCAAACCAGTAGTTTCCTTTTTCTTCACAAGATGCTGTGATTTTTGTTACCTTATGTGGATTTGAAGGGGAAAAAAAATTTTTTTTCTTTTCTTTTTTTTACAGTATGTAATTAATTTTTACATTTTAACAAAACTTTAAAAAGCTATTTTCAAAAATGCCCCAGAAGAAAGGGTAGAAAATTGCATTCATTTACTAAAGATGTATGCAACTGCATAATCAAAGAAGTCTTGTATCTTTTTGTACTAATCACTTGAATAGCTGCAGTGTAAACAGTTTTTAATTTGACTCTAGAGAATTAAATTTTAAGCTATAAACCATCTATCCACTGTTTTAAAGGAACAAAAATCTTTAAATTTAATAGTTAAACTGCTTGTAGATCTAACCCGTGGAATATCTATGGCTAGCCAAAATCTATATGGTCCAAAAGTACACCTTCAGAAGATGAAATTTTCCTCATTTAAAGCCCAGTAGTGTCCCTTTGTGCTGAAATTATTTTCTGAAGAAGTTGTGCATAAACGGGGATCAGTTCCAGTGTAAATTTTCTGGGGAAAAGAATTGAAAGAATTGCTTTCTAGCTGGAAACAAATCTGAAGTTTGTCTTCCAAAACATTTAAAACACTAGGGCTCATTTCAAGTACCAAATTGGTAATACTAAATTATGTTAATTTGTGTAAGACCCATAGGATTTTGCTTATTCATGTCTCAGGGTACTAAATAGTTATCTGTACTAGATACCCATACAATTAACATTTTTCCTAAAGATCCCTATGTTCTTCACAGTAGGAATAATGATAGAGACTATTTTTTCATGTTTCTGTCATGTAGACAAAACAGCAGGAAACTGTTGCTGTTAATCTTCTGGGGAAAAACCCAATATTTTTTTAAATAAGATTCTTCAAAATGCTTATGAATAAAGAAAAAGGGAAAGAGGGGAAAAACAAACCACAAAGTTTCATGAAGTCATGTTGGAACAGATACGGATAGGTCTATTTTTAATATTTGATGCAGTTTAGTTTTTTTAATATTTGATGCAGTTTAGTTTACAGCTGGTTCATCTAAGGAAGTAGCTTTTCAGGTACTTGGTGAGCTATTTAAAACTTAAAGATTAAAAACTGAAAGAAATTTTAAAAGAAGCCTACTTTTTATATTTGGAAATTGAAAGGCAAAAAGACATTTGATCGACAGCAACCTCTGGTTTGGATTCCTTCAGAAAAGGGTCTAATAACTACCCACACTTATACTGCTAGTTATAATGGATGCATTCATTCCTTGCAAAGTCTCCTTAGAAACACTAGACTTTTAAGCATAATCAAAACAGACAGCTGGGTCCACCCTTTATGATAATGTGCCATGCAGCTTTATTAATCTGACCTTTGGAAACAAATAAGAAATTTAATACTGCCCCACCATAATTGTTAGTGGCAGGCATTTTAGCAGTCTTTAATTTGTACTTCACTTTAATATCTGCTTCCAGTTATGATGCAAACGTTAACAGGTTCTGACACCGCTAATAGTGTTCCAGCGTCTGAAGCAGTGGCAAAAGAATGTGCTTGGAGCAAGCTAGAACATGACCTTAATGGATAATGAAATGTATCAACCTTTGCTATTCAAAGAGTAAGGCAAAAAATGAATATTGTAATGGTTTCGACTGGCATCTGAGTGATATACAGTGCTGCAGTAATTGGGAGTGAGGGTGCAGGTGGAAATCATGTTCACCAGACTCATCTTTCAAGGTTATGCAAGTTCTGATTGTCCTTTAAGTTGCTGGCAAGAGATATCTGATAGGAGAAAATACGTTCCCAGTATATAATCAATAGTATTCTGAACAATTCACAATGAATGCAAAAAGTAATTCTGGTTTAGATGGTATGAGTAGGGGAATTTCTCCTGTGTAATGCAAATGTATTGATTTTTTCTGCTTAAGTGTTCTTAAAAGAAATGTTTTATAGCCTATAAACACCACAGAAAACCTATCTGCCAGTTATGTTAATAGCTATTAAACTTCAGTGTTATAAATGTACAATAAAAAACAGTGGCACAGTACCTGAATTAAAAAGACATCTATTTATAGGTATTTAATTTAAAACAATGTAAGTTAAATAGAATTTATTTCTGAAATACCACTACGTGTGATCTGTTGCTTCTGAATGTTATGTACTCCCCCCGCACTTCACTTTCTCTCTCAGGACAACCACTCCTCTCCTTTAAATACTCTTTTATGAACAGTCTAATTGAACTACTGTCTATATCAGATTTTTAAGTTCATATCTAAAAAAGCATGGCTGTAGAGCTTGTAGCGATCCCTGTGGATTTTTAAAAGGATCTCTATGTATGTCTTTTTCAGTGATATAAATACCATAGCCTCCTTTTTCTTCACTAACAAGGTATTCAGATTATTTTTGATAAGCTTATACTGAGATAATACTGAGATCTTCTGATAAAGCAAGGGTTACGCTATAGAAGAATAAAAGAAACAATGAAAGTTGCTTTCCCCAAAATTCTAACATTGATTCTTTAGCTATTACATTGTGCAGTTATTTGCAAGTGAAATATAACTTTGCAGTGTAGTAGCATTATAATAATTTCTAACATACACTATTCTTTTTCAGGAAAAACCTCAAGGTGTTCAGATATGAAGATTATCTTGCTTCAACAGTCCACAACACAAAACACAAGTTGCTCTTTCTATCATTCTGGTTTGATTATTCTTAGTCGTAACAACTGCCTTCTACAGCACAAGTACTGTGAAATAACCTGCCCCCACTGGCTATTATATGCCAAACTTAAATAAGATACCTGTGATGCCGGTACAAATCACACTTTGCTCCTCATGACAAGAACACTAAGGTTCTGCAAAGGGGCAGGGCGTGCAGAAGAGGTGGGTAACATTTCAAACCAGTGTTCCTAAATGCACCAAAGCCATGAGAGCTCTAAGCTCCACAGGGAGTGACCCATTTTACATTCTTAGATTTCTATTGTTAGTGTAGTCAAATTAATATTCACTACACGTGAGAAACATGACACGCATACCCTACAGACATTGCACTAACGTTTATATTATGTATGTTAAAGGATCCAAGTATACTTTCTCATTGCATTGCATTCTCTCTATGAATTTAGTGCAAGTCTTCAGTGCTCAAGTGCCAATTCAAATTACTTCATAAAGCCATCTGCGGCTTGTCTACCTCTTTTAAGAAGAAAGAAATAAGTAAAACAAAGCTAGTATTACAGAAAATACACATATTTCAGAATATTTCTTCTTCAAAGTGGAATCCAGTCTTGTCTTAAGCACAAAGGAGAATCTTAATATATGAAACCACAAAGCTTTTAGCACGAATTTTTAACTTACAAAACTCAATTATTATTAATAACAAAGAACAGACTAACTTAAAGAAAGTCATGTTCATTAACTTTTCTCAGCCTACAGCAGAAACAATGCAAGAAGCTCTCAAAATATTTGCAACAGAGTGTTCAAGTTAAACACTACCTACTTTCACATGGAAACTTTTAAACGAAATTTGCATGAAAAAAAATTTAAAAATTCAGAGTGCTAGTCAAACTGTACTGCTATTCAAAGTCATTTGTGGGTCACATATCATTAAAATTCAGACTACTAATACATTTAAATAAGCAAGATTTCTACATTCATCCTTTGAGTGACTTCTTTAAAGCTAGTAGAGTCTTAACAGGAATGAATATGTATGCCAGTAAATATTCAGGACTCCTCTCCCTTCCCGTCACCAGTGCTGAATCTCTTCTCTGCTGTATCTGTTCAAATGAAGCGTTTGTGCACTACTGAGAGAACTTCATCAACAGTGCTGAAAAGATTATCTCTAGCCAAGTTCAAAACGTTTGCTCTGAAATAGATTTAACAATTTAACAGAATGCAATGTAAATTTTAGAAGGATGTGGATGAATTTAAAAAAAAAAAAAAAACCAAACTAGACAGGGATACCAATCTCTTGTGTTAGCTCTAAAATCCTACTACATACAGAAATAACCATTATATCTCTTCTTAGTATAGATATATCATTTTGCAGAAGAAGAGTTCTTGTCTGGAATTTTGGCATAGATCATTTTTTTCCTTCCAAGTTCCTGAATGGCATGAATATTACATATGAGAAGAAAAATGCAGTCAGATGTCCATTTCTCTGCCATAAAAAATAGCAAAAGATTAAAGAAGTTCTTTGTGTATATAATTCCTAAAGCTGCTAACAAGTCAGATACATCTCACATGAATTTCATTCTATTATGAATGCAATAAAACACAGTTGGAGAAAATTTTTGTCTTCACATTTTCTCTGTTATCATTATATAAATAATACATATGTCTATGATAATATATATGCAATATGTATCAGTAGGTACCTCTGTAGTGGTCATCAGCATACGTGTGACTCCCTCACACAGCTCTGGATTAGTGGCGGACATAATGGACATGTGACTTTAGGAAAAATTACAGACCTATCTTGTTATTCCAATTCATTTTCTGAATATACAGCGACAGCTGTGAATTTTTCAGTAATTTACAAAAACTTTTCAGACTCATTCTGGCTGTTTTGTTTTCTAGTTATTATCTTTTTAGCATACATACTTGTTCATAGCAAAAATGGACTTAGAAACTTCAGAGCCAACTGACAAAGTTATTTCTAACTCCTACGCTGAAATATGGACACCATTTGTAATATAACACTCAAGAAAGTCTATGTGATACTGTTCATCCCCTGACACCACCGCACTAAAACTGCAAACAGTATTTTCACTGGTATGGAATATGTGTCTGCATTTTAAAATTCAGTAAATGCTTCAATTCTGTTATATTTAAACCACTCTGTATCCAGTTGTTATTACCCGAGTACTTTTACCTCCTTTCTTGACTAACATAAGGAACATTTACCTCAAGACAACCACCGGTGATTTAAACATATTCTTGCAGTTTACTCTGTTAATCTCCATGGCAATCCACCAGTAGCAAGTCTGACTAGGTTACTGTACAAATACCGCGCTGTGTTGACAGACAGATCTTAAAAAAACTGGAATTCAGCTTCATGAGTTAATGCCTTCTTTAAAATAAGTAAGAAAGCCTTTTCACAAAGCTGTATAGAGGAGCACAGACTTTGCTCTTAATGTATACTGTCAAAGTCTGGGTAATTGCACTGTTATCAAAGATATTACCTAGAACTGATATCTGACCCTCTGACCCACACACTTCACTTGCTCACAATGAGCTTCAGGTCTGTTTAAAAATAAGATTGTGAGATTATCTGTTACATTAAAATTATCTTCACAGATAAAGAGTTATGTTTCTTTTCAATGGATGTCATAATCTGACTCCAAATTGATTCAGAACCTAGAAAAAAATGGCATTATTACAGACGTTAATCATACTAGAGCCATTCCAAGGTAATAATAAATAAATAAAACATCACAACATTCAGTTAATAACACTGTGTCTGTGGGTCTCTTCTACAAGCATGGAAAAAGAACTAAGAATTGTTCAGGGGGAAGACAGAGCTGCATTTCTTCTGGCAATCTTTAAGTGACAAGAGATTTGAGTTTCACTTGCCTAGGCTTTGGAGGAGAATGGAATAGGATAAGAGGGATAGTATCTGGCACACTTAATTCAAACAATCCTCATACCACCTCTTAAAACTTTATCCACTCTGGTAAGTTGGAACATAACGACAAAGCAAAAAACTTCAGAACAAAGAACGCTGTAGATCAGATTATTTACCAGCTGCACTCCAATAAAAACAATACTCTCAGACAAGCATTTACTAGCCTGCCTGCTGTTACGTATATTCTCTAGAATACAACAGGTTTTTTCGGATATGTACTGCTCTACCAGAGAAGGGTTACTACAGTGTAACAAACTAAAATATTAATCAATTCAGTCCAGGAGGATTGCAGTTCAGATTCTAAACATACTCACATAATATAAGTCTGTTGAAATAGAAATTTAGAATTGTTTGATTGAGCAGACATAATGAGTCACTGAATACATTACAGAAAGTAATGAAGTGCATTTTTTTCCATAGTTAATTGGTTTAACATGACATAAGATGCTGATGCCATGTATTGTGCATCAGAATATACACAGCTTTGTCCATTATCAAAAATAATATCAGCCAGCCATATCACAGGATAGGCATAAGTTTGCTCATCCACTGGCACTTGAGGGTACCTCAAGATAATTTGTCACTTTTAAAAGTTATTCCTTTAATTAAGGCCTTACTGGTTTTGCCCCTGAAGTTCTTTCAAATTTGAACAATCTTAAATTTTTCTCACTCCTTCCTTTCTCACATTTGTCACTGTACAGAAAAAGACTACGACACTAATCTGGAATCCCAGACAAGGCCACAAATGTTGTGCAGGTATGCTAACTTTTTATGGAGTAAAAAGCAAGTAAGATATGCAAGTGATGCCCATACGGTATCCTCTTTATTTTTGGTAGCTAAAAATCATAAAAGGAACAGATGTTTGTTAATGGTACCAGAAGATTCTGCCAGTATGTTCATTATATCAGAGAATTATGTTTTTGAAACCGATCTGTGAGTCAACAATGGTTTCACATTCAGATCATTAAGGTAAGCATAAAATGAGAGGGATTGAATACAGTTAGAAACTCGGGTTGTAATTAAAATACTGTCAGTCGATACTCTCCTGTTTAGTTTTGGGTGTTAATAATGTTCAAAGCTCAGATCAATAGTAGCTAGCAAAAATTTTAACAGTCAGTCTCTAAAGTATACTTAAGTAAAATAAAAGTGTTCAAGTTAGTATCAAATTGTTTGCATGCACATTTTGCAAATGCTACGAAAAGTGTGTATTTTCCAAATGTTAGCTGAAGCAATTTTTATATCCTTCAGTAGTTGTTCTTTAAGTTCCTCAAACAAATAGCCAAAGTTACACAAGTTATGTACATTATTATCTCAATGATCAATATCAGTAAAATTACCACCTTACTCTCAAGCTGTTGTGGCTTCACCCCAGCCAGCGGCTGAGCACCAGGCAGCTGCTCACTCGCCGCCCGCCCCGCCGCCCAGTGGGATGGGAGAGAGAATCGGAAGGAAAACGGTAAAACTCGTGGGTTGAGATAAGCACAGTTTCATAGGACAGAAGAGAAGAAAATAATAATAATCATAATAAAATGACAACAATACTAATAACAGGACTGGAATATACAAAACAAGTGACGCACAATGCAATTGCTCACCCCCCGCCGACCGACCCCCGGCCAGTCCCCGAGCGCTGATTCCCCC
>JANZLQ010000056.1:5257413-5268783 GCA_026212715.1 Elanus axillaris | reverse complement strand
AAAACACCAGCGCGTTATCAACGTTCTTCTCCTACGGAACCCAAAACCCAGCTCCCTGCCAGCTGCTGGGAAGACAGTGAACTCCATCCCAGCTGAAACCAGGACACAAACCTAATTCAAAACTGGTTTTTAGCTTTTTTGTTCTGGTAGATTTTCTCTGGGTTTGCTGCTGTTGTTTTTTAGAAACATGTATTAAACACTGCTTTTCCCTACTGAAATTAATTTTAATTTCTTAACTAATTTTTTGTTCTTAAGAGAAATGTTCTTATCAGAAATGTTACCAGTTAACTGAAATATTTTGTGACTCATTTCCAGCATGCCCATGCTTTTCCTGAGCAAAGGAATTGAGATGACTTTGAAGTTTGGCAAACAGTTGATATGTGTCACTAGTCAACCTTCTCGTTCTTTAGAAATAAAATTTTGTTGGAATAATATTGTCAGAACAGAATTCCACTTTAAAGTTTATAATGTACTTTATTAAAAGCACCTGAAAGTCTCCAAAGTTAAGCATAAGCTGGGAAGAAAAATTCTGCACATTGCTCTAAATACAATGCAATTTCTGATACTGGCAAACATATTTTCATATAACCCCAAAAATATATATTTTATCATCCACTATAGGTTTGGAATAACCATAAATCATGTTTCTGAAGGTGCTAACACTGGAGAAGAGAATTAACGAAGGTAAGATTGTGACTCTAAACCAGCAAGTAAAATTTAGCAAGGCTTTAGTTGGTGATTGCTTGCCTTGTTATTTTTTTCGTACTAAAGTTGTGTTATGAAACTAATTTCATTTGTATTTGCACTGGTGACAGTTGTTTTCATGCATGAAAATTCTCAGAAATATAAGGTTGCCACTGTACACTAAAATTGTAAGATGTTAACATTATTTTACATAAAAGCAGTGTTGCTTTTTTCTCTAGTAATATACACAAAGATCTGTTATCCATTAAATGAAACAGAAAAAGAGTATCACAGATCAGAGGGAGATGGGATTAGTGTCAGAACAGGGCATGTTTGAGTATTGGCTTCTATTTTGGTGTGATTTACGTAGCGGCTGACAGCAGAAGTAACAGATGGGAAAAACAAATGGGTCAGAAAAATGTCAGGAGAAGAAACAAACACTACAAAACAATAACTTTGTTACTAAAATATGAATAGGAATCAGATTTATTTTACAGCAATAAATGAAGTGAAATGAAAAATTACTAGGCATTTATAATATAATACAAGATACAGAATGGTGCTTGTTACTAATGTCTTGATCCTGCTGAAGTCAAAAGGCATTTGACTTTAATTTTGCTGCAATATCCTCCTTTTACAAAAATACAAACAATGAAATTTTTTATAAAAATTAGATACTGAAATACCGATATCAATGGAAGTTATGAGGCACACAGAGACTCCAGAGCTTCATTTGGTATGGATATTTAACATGAGCTGTAACTGTCCTCTGAATTAAGAGGACAGCATTGGTTCTGAAAGTTTTGGAATATTTAGGGAACCACAGAAAATATTTGTGTCCTTTTACCATATACAGCACCTGTCATATGCGGAGAGTGTGAAGAATACTGTTAGAACCCTGTCCCGAGAATCTGGGGATAATTTGCCTATCTCACAAGAACACACGCAGAGCACAACACATTTAAATACTACAGCTGAAAGGTAGTTCCTCATTGACAACGCAGGAACTTTTATGCTGAAACATTAATTTAGCCTTGTTTTGTCCCAATCAACCAGTGTTTTAAGCAGAAACACTTTTAATGTTTTATATGCCCTAAGTTACAAGTGTAATAGAAATACCTTTCTGAAACTTTGCAATGACACGGAAAGAGAACACATGAAAACAAGTAAGAAATGCAAACAATATTTAAAGAGAAAGCCAAAAAAACCCGAACAACAAAACAATCCCCAAAAAGCATTAAGCAATTAAGCGTATGTGTATATATATATATATTCAAAAGCCTATTCTGTGTGTGCGTAGTCTTTCAGACCACTGAAATCTTCCAAGTTGAATTGTTAGTTTAGGCAGAGACATGCACAGCATGCAGGAATTTTAGTAGATTAAAAATTTCCTCAAGATATTTTACAGATATAATCACAACAAATTCTGTGCAGCTGAGCACCAATTTGACGGCCTGTTTGGAGATAATGGATATCTCCTTTCCTTTGACTGTAGTTGTGGACAATATTTTATAAGCCTTTGAAAATGTTTCTGTGGTTAGTTTACTAAACTAACAGGTAATGATGATGATGGGCACTCCCAACTCGCTCATTATTTTATTCCTACTTTTACTTGTTCCTCACAAATATACCGTAATGGCCCTACACCTGGCAACAGGGATGGTAAGGGGAGTGTCAAACAGCATAATAACTGAAATAAAACATAAAAATCCACAAGGAATGTCCAACTTCAGGATCCTTCTTTGTAGATAGAGGCTTAAAGTTTGTAATTTCTCTAAAATCAGTTATTGACAGATATCTTATTTCTTTAATCTAATCTGAGCTTTCACAGTCTTTTATATAATTTGTATTAAGTCATAAGACAAGAAAGGTTTTTGAACAATACATCAAGGTTTTGACCTCACTACATCTTCAGATGATTCAACTATATATTGTATTACTTCAGAAAAAGTTATGCATCACAAACTGGTTGAAACTGAAGGGGGTTTTTTGGTTTATTTTCCCATGTACACTCTTCAAATTAAGGAACATAGGTCCTTCAGATGATGTAAATTATAATATCATCATGAACAATGTAATTGTCCTGACACAACTCCAAACAACCATAAGATTTAGTTTGACTTTAGACGTCCATGTATAGCCTTAGTGTGAGGGAAAGCAAGGAAATTGAGATTAATGAGTACTGTGATACATAAATAACCAAATTAAGAACAGCTAACTTGGGTGATATGACCAAGCATTGCTTCCTAAGGCAATAAAAAAGATATAGGTTAGTTTGTCACTTAATTCCCTCCTCTCTTTGTAACATTTAACTGGTATTCTTTCTTCTTCTACCTTCCCTTAGTTTTCCTTTTTAAAGTGCCTCATAGCCTACTTCTACAAGCAACTAAAATATCAAGACAAAAATCTTTGCTTCTATTGGCAATTTTGCCTTTCACTGCTTGCTTAGCAAATTTTTAACCAAGAGGTTTGGGTGTCCTGTCTTTCAAAGGACTTTATATTAGAAAGAAGCATGAAATCCACAATTTGAATTTCTGAACTCTTTTAATTTTCTTGATACAAGGCTGTTTCTTTAACCTGGATATTCTATATCATGTAGTGCTTAGCCACTGGCACAGAGTAAGGTGCAGTGGAAGTACAGAAAAAGTGTATGCAAAACACACAGTCGACAGTAGTTTTGCAAGGCAGCCTGCTAAGGACATGATAAATTCGTGCATAAATTAGAATCACATCCAGTTATAGATTTACTGAATGGAAAGGGAGAAGCTAAAGTGACGGTATACATCAGTGTACTGATGTTTTATTGAAGCATAATAAGCATTCATATTTGAGGACACAAACAGTGAGAAGCTGTGCAGTCCATCCCATCCAGAGTACAGCAGTCAGCCTTGTTCATCTCAAGGAGTTCCAAAAATAGTAGCTTATGCATGTACTTTCTACATTTCATCTCTCTTTGCTGGATATATTTTTGTCATTTTGAATACCAAAATGCGCAGCAAACAACCTGTCTGGTAATTTTTTACCAACAATGGATGTTAGGTTTGTGATAATTACAAGAATCTCCACATTTGAAAATAATAAGCACTTACCTTTATTTCTTGAGCTTTCCTGACTCTTTTCCTGCTGCAATTAAAAGTAGAAAAATATGTATTATTTACAGAACTAGTTACGACAAAAGTCACAGACATACAGATCCAAAAGAGGCAGTGTAGTTCATCCTCCTTCCTGCTCCAAGATAAAATCAGCTACACTTTGCCTGCTGCAGAAAGATTCCTATATAACTTGGTTTTAAACTCCCCTAGTATTTTTCACATTTTTTTCACAATAACAGTGATTAAGCACTGGAATGCATTGTCCAAAGAGGCCGTGCAGTCTCTGTCACTTCACCTCTATCTTGTGAGATGCTTGTAATTCAACTGAACAAGACCCTGTACAACCTGATGTAATTTTGAAGTTAGCTCTGCTTTAAGCAACTGGTCGAACTAGGTAAGTGTAGAGGCCACTGCCAGCCTAAATCATTCCACGATACGGAGAGGGTGTTCCAGAACCTTGTAAAACCTGAAGCAGTGCTTAACTATCCTCAGTTTCATCCTGAATGAAACTTTGCCAAAATGCCCTCAACTACAAATAATATATTTTTTTCTTATTTTTGCTGACTTGCTTGTATCACAGTGAACACAGGAAACATTTCATCCTTAAAAGAAAACAAAGTAATCTTCTCTTGTTTCAGTTATCTTCCAGTCTTCTCTTCTTCTCTTTTTAACATTTTTTTTAATATATGTTGCCTAAGGTACTCCAATATTCCAATTCAGAATTGTCTAGAACTAAGGAATTTTTTTAAATACATCAGCTCTGTAACTGCATCAGCGACACGTAACATATATTGACGTATTTCAAAATAACATTTCCCTTCCAAAAAGAACAGTATGACACAGCTGATTGACAGTCAACAAGTTTTTCACCAGGATCCCCTTAGCTGTTCATTCTAACCGACTAATCTTTTCCCATAGCACTGTTACCTAGTTATTTCTCTTTGAAATACCACTGTATTATTTTTCTGTTAAAATGTGTTTAAAAATAACTTTAAAATACATTAGGAGACAACAGGAAAAGATTCATTCTACTGAGGGAACACCATACAAGCATGGATGTAAACTTCCATGTTTAGAAAACAATCAGCTGATAAAGCTTCTCAATCTCTTTTTTGAATAAGCAGAGCAAGTCATTCTCACACCTACATCCAGAAGACTAAACCTCAGCAAGTTGTTCATGGAGTAAGAGATTTTATATTTCTTCTTATGTAAAAATACCTATCTTTTACATCTTCCAAGACAAAATTTGTATTTCTATTTTTCCTTAAAAAGTCTGTGTTTGAGACATTGGTCATGCAAGTTTTTAGTTATTATTTCTAATTACGAGAACAGGAAAGGAGGGCAGAGAGACGGAGATAAAATTAAGACATGGGTTAGCACTGGGGTTCCTTGCAACCCATATCATTCTGTGATTATGTGATTGACCAGTTTCACATCATCCGCACATGGTATGAAACAAGTCACAGGTAATTTAAAACCTCACAGCGGTGGATATTTCTTCCGTATTCCAGTTAAAACAGTAACTGTTATGTAACTCTTTTATATATTTATATATAGTATTAGTTTTCAATAATAACCAGTCAACCAGTGGGTACGTGTGAACCTGCCCCTGAGGAGGAAGAAGCAGCAGAGACAAGGTGTGAGGAACTGACCCCCCACTCCCGGAGGACGGAGAGAGAATCCGGAGTAGAGTTGAGCTGGGAAGGAGGGAGTGGGGGGGGGGGAAGGTGGTCTAGGACTGGGGTTTACTTCCCATTATCCTTGTTTGGGTTTGATTTTTAGTAAATTAAATTCATTTTGTTTCTTCCCTAAGCGGAGCCTGTCTTTGGCTCGTGACCGTAGGTGGTGAGTGATCCCTCCCCGTCCTTATCTTGACCCATAAGCCTTTCTTGGCATTTTCTCCTCATCCCACCGTGGCCGGGGCAGGGGGTCGGGGCAGGAGCGAGCAGCTTCGTGGTGCTTTGTTACCACCTGGGCTTAAACCATGACAGTAAGCGAGAGAGAAAAAGGAGAATAAGCACAGTAACAGTGCCTGTACCCAGCACAACAACACCTGAGGGTGAGACACGGGCCTGTCGATGGCACATGGTAACTCCATTTCGAGCGGAATGTAAGGTGGCCGAACAGAGAAAGCTGATACAGTGCTCACTACAGGACTGCAGTCGGGCTTGAAAACCAAAGGCAGAAGGGCCAGGCTAAAACTATGAATCAATTAATTAGTTCCCCAGAGAATTATCACTTTTAATACAGGACAAGTTAACTGATTGTTACCAGGAATTGGGACCAATACTACACCTATCCGGAGTATGCTGTTTTACCTTAAAGGTACCAGCACAACCTCTTAGGCCGACCCACTTATTTCTAGTTCAGGCCAGAGTATTGGGCTTATCTATGCTTAATTCTAGCTCTGCTTTCTTCACCTGCAAATCTCTGAATCCCTTCCAGAAGAGTCTAAGAAAACACTTTTTCCATCAGCCATAATACTATGCTATCAGGTGTTAGTCTCAAATTTCGTAAACATATATAGAACAAACTTGCTAATCAGAAATTGCGAACAATGTACTTGTTTTAATCATGTTAAATGTGTTGACCTATTGCCAACAATGTAGCACTGCATCAAAAATTACTTATTAAAAAAACCTTTTGCTTCAGAGTTATTAACTCAAAAGTTTTAACTGGCTGAAATTTATTATTTTACTATTTTGAACTGAAAATGCACAGCCATTTCCAGCCTCAAGCTCCCTATAAATATAAATATATAAATATACATTCTGATAAGTTTTTCAGAAAACTTTTTTACCTTTTGTAACTTCACTTGCACAATTCTTCTACAAGTTTCTGAATAATGAAGTCTGAGTGCTGCTGAAGGTACTTCTTTTATATTTGAGCAAGTATTTGTTAAGCCACATTTTCTAGTTATATTACTTGTTTCACATGCTAAAACACTGAATGAAAATCCTTTTGAAAATTAATGGCATATTTACATAGTAATTTATTTTTTTAAGCAGCAAATCTTAAATTCTCTACTTTCCATATCTAAACCATTATGACAATGTCTTACTAAAGAGCCTGATTTCCCTCCTTAGTATTACTAGTAAAAACTCATTCATAAGAAAGAAACAAGTAAAATACACAATGAAATTAAAAATAAGATTAAAAAAAAGAAGAAAAAAAGCAGCAAGTTCATAAGTTCATTTACTGAAGGACTCACTCTGAATTCTGTGAAACTACAACTAAAGCTCATGACTCTTCTGTTTATTCATTTTGATTTCACTGACTGACACACATCCTGGTGTTTGCTTGGCAAACACTGAAGAATTATTTCCCACTCAGGCAATAACTGCTACCATAGCATGTTCTGATTGAATTTTTAGGTTTATTTTATCTTCTGACTGACAAGTTATTTCTTCAGAAACGCTGAAGTCCATGTAACATGAAAGTTTGAAAGTATGCAACTCAATTCACTAAATGCCTTCATATCACCTACATCAGAATAATCACAGTAAACAATTTGCTTCATATCCTGATATTCAGTGTTAAGTATACACTGAGCTAGTTGTCTTCCATGGCATAAGAAAAACCTATGAGAATTTACTCAAGGCACTAATCTGCCCCCCCAAATTTCAAACTTTGATTTTACACAATAGTTGCTCAAAGAGATGCTTTTTATTTTTTCTACTACAGGACACATTTTTTTTTTAATTTGAAGAAAAAGAGGAAATCAGATAGCTTTGGGGTTTTCTTTGCTTTTGTTGCAATTTATGAGGTGTATTTTTAACATTCTATAACCTATTGATAACAAAGAGAGCGTACTGATTACACTTCAGTACTAATTGCACTGTTTTGTTCTATCTATATACGCTAAGGATTTGTTATTATGGTGCTTATATTAGGCTCCTTTCATCGTAAATATGTCCATATTGTACATAGAAATCTATGGAATGAAGTTAATCTCTACACCAATACGTATGTCTTTTAATAGTAGACGTATTGATAGCGTTTTTGCCAGGTAGCATGCAAATAATTTCAGAATAAGACTTACTACCTATCTTTGAGTAATATAGAAAAATATCACCTGAAACTAATTCTGTGCACTCACACAGGTGTTTAAACTCTACCAAGGAAATTTGAAACTGATGAAAAGAATAAAGCTACAATCAAGAATAAAAAAATATTTTATACTTCACAGGGACATAGAAATGTTTAGCTACCATTAACCTAAACAATGAGGCCATCTAATCTACAAAAAACTAAAATGTATTGTTTCAACTTTTCTCATTTTTCTCATACTGTAATTTGTTGGCTCCATGAACACTGTTTAGTCCCACAAAGCTCACTACAGTTTTCTCCCTTCCTTTAGTTTGCTATTAGAAGAATGGAATTTTTTTCCAACAAAGCTGCAAAGCCTATAATGTCTGCTGCTTACACTACAATAAGTAGATTCTGAAGACTTAATCTAAGCGTCGATTGCTAGATCAGAGTAGCCTTGCAGGAAAGCAATCTTAAAAATCAAATATTAGTATCAAATGAGAAGAGAAACACTAAAAAGGATGAGAAAGACTTCTTAGGGAGAACAGAGTGCAACAAGCTCAGCAAAGTTAAGAGAGGAAAGAAAATGACTTGGATGAAATTTTAAAATTACAAAAAAACAGGATTTTTTTTTTTTATGGAATGTGTTAAGATTTCAGTGACTCCAAAAAAACAAATTTCAAGGAAACAAGGCATTAGATGAAAATATCTTTTATTTTCGTTACAGAAATTATTTTTTCTAATATCTTTATTTTCTTTAATTTCAGCTGAAGATTTTTGAGCAGCTTTTTATGGCTTAGTTTTCTCAAAAGACTTGAATTTTAATTTTAAGCTGCCATCCAATCTATTAAGAAAAAACTTTGCTAGCAGATCATAGACCAGCCTCAGTGTGATATGCCTTGGGCCAGCAAGATGCTTGGTAGCAGCAAAATGCATCAAGATAGAAAGAGAAGTCTTAAAGCTTCAACTTTTTTCAAGATTACCCAGCGATTAGACTGGATGTAGCGTCTCTGAACTATGAAATTAAAAAGACTGCTATAATATTAGACTTTTCAACTGAAAACACAGAGTTTAAAAATACAGAAAAATTTATACTGAAGGTGCATTAAATATAGATCCTCCCTTATTATTAAAAGATAAAGTATGTGAATTAATTTATGCAGAAAACCACTAAGAAGCAATAACTTCTGTTAGCCAGTAAATGTTATAAGCACCTATAAGTTAGGAAAATTAAGTTCAGATGCTCAGAGAAATAGGAACTGCTCGTCCTGATGGGAAACAAACAAACAAACCAACCTCGCAGAGTCCTGGAATGTGAGAAAGTCAAACAAGCATTTGTTCACCACGACAGATTTGTATTTGTACAGCATGTTAGGGTTTTGATGCTAGTTGGCCTGAAAATAAAAAAATTCTACCCATATGCTATTAGGAAGCATGTAAATGTGTAAACATCACTGTATTAAGTAAAACATACTAATTCTATATAAACACTGTGGTGTGGGGGAGCTAATAAACCTGCTCTTTACACACATTTCTGTTTTCTCCTGTATTGCATTATGATATATAAACAAAATATTTTCACCTCACTTATTAACAATCGAAGAAATTATATATATATATTTACTGTCTAAATAACACTGGAATGATTACCTGAACCACATTATTATATTGTTCTCTATTGCTACAAGTCATCTGTAAGCACAACAAATCATCTTGCATCCCAAGAGATTTTATCTGCTTCTTTCTGCAAAATAGTTTTGAATTTAACAGTTTCCAACCAAATTAATCAAGACAAGTTGCATGGCTTTGCATGGTTTTGTGTTGCATCGTATTGTGTCAGACTGATGAAACGTATCGATGCAGAACATACTGGAACTGTAAAAAAAAAACAACCCAAAAAAAACACCTTTCTTGTGTGTCCAACAGACTGAATTCAATGTAAACTTTTTGAAACACAGTGGATAAAAGTGAAGAAAATGTCAAATCTTCTGCTGTGTTTGTGAACTAAAGAAGATCATGGATGGCTGACCACAGAAATTGCTATTCTGGCAAATCATAAGTTAAAAACTATTTGCAATATACATCAAACTAAGCTCTGTAAAGAATGATTTAAATATATAAAGAAATGCTTTTGTAAGGTATAAAAGCTCCTTTTCTAGTGCTGTTTTCTCTTTGTCTTAACAAACAATTAATGTGTCTTAAAACTTCCTAACATTTTGACATCATCATTGTTCAGAAATTACGTTTGATAAATAATGTTGGCATAGTATCTTATTTTGTTTGGAAAAGGGGCTTCATATTATCAATAAGGCAAGGAGAGCAGGATGGTCAAAGGGACTCTTAATGTACAGTGATTCCAAAGAAGGTACACAGCTATTTATAAAAAAAGACCAGAGCTGATCTGTAAAGGTAGATAACATTCGAGGACTAACAAAAATCCACCAGTCATTTTAGAAACAGTAAAGCTAGTTTCTTAGCCCCATTTCAGTATGTATCGTGCATTCTGTTTGTGTTTCCCTTTTTAAAAGAAGAGTTGGTATTTTTAACTATGGATGTTGCACACAGAAGCATATTGACTTCCACTTAGTTCTAAGTTTTAAAAAGACAAACTACATACTTGTATTGCATCTAGAACCTCACTTATCAATCTGCCTGAATCACATGCCGAGGATCTGGGTATGCGTTTGCCAGGGTGGGCTAGCGATAAAGAAGAGGAGCCCTATTTCTTTCTTGCAAACCTCAGGCAAAGTCTCCTTTCCATGCTGGATGTATTTTAAAAATAGCTGCTGAATTAACAGAATTCTTAAAATAAACAAAGTGCTAATTAGCCTAAAACATATGGTAGATTCTCCTTGATATGTGACAAAAATTAAAATAATTTAATAAACATAAACCGCTAATCACAGAAATGTTGATGAAAGTGAAAACTTATTTGCTTGATTAACATTTCATAATGAAAATTTATCATTAATCGTATCATAAAATGTAGTTAAAATGCAGAAAATTAGTTTTGTATTCATTACCTTTAATGTTCATTCTGCAGTGGGGATACTTTATTACTATATAGTATATAGTAAAAAAAAAATAATACAGTAACTTTAAAAAAAATGTAAAGGCTTCAACAAAGCATGCGCTTTCTTCCATCCACTTTCCATCCACAGAAGTTCTACACAAAGGCTAATCCACAGTTTTTCTATTTAGGCATGTCTGACTGTACATGAAAGCAAATCACCTACATGTGTTGGTAGGGCACATGCTAGTCTTTAAAGGCAGCCTTGGGCCATATAAAGCAGAGCAGACAAAGCCCTTGTCCTCAAGGCGAAACAACTGCTCTGGCCTAAAGTTACAGTCTAACTCCTCATGTTCTTCCATACTGTTGTGGTTTAATGCCAGCCAGCAACTAAACACCACACAGCTGCTCACTCACCACATACCCCCCCACCCAGTGGGATGGGGGAGAAAATCAGGAAAAAGAAGTAAAACTCATAGGTTGAGGTAAGAACAGTTTCATAGGACAGAAGAGAAGAAAATAATAATAATCATAATAACAAGAATAAAATGACAA
>JANZLQ010000056.1:5235587-5248061 GCA_026212715.1 Elanus axillaris | reverse complement strand
AGCCGAATTCCAAACTTCATCAGTTCTTCCCTCTCTCCTTTACCCAGATTGCCGGAGCATTGCTCCTCCTACCCCCACCCACTCTGCTGAGCCAGTGCTTGCTCCTAGTTAGGCATTACAACCTTGACTATAATGAAGGTAATGGTCTTAACTCCGTAAAATCAGAACTGGGCCTAAGTAGAAGGTTTCCCGGTGACGATGACTAAATTAGCAATCTTCACTGATTGCCCCTTGAGAGTAAAACCAAACAACTCCCTACACAGAGTGGTACCTTTCACAACGAGGCACTGTTGTTAATACCATTCCCTCCTAAACCACGTGAATCACCTGGCTTGCAGAGGAGGGTTGTGCGTGCACGTGTTAGATACGCAGACTTGGCATGCTCTAGAACATGCATATGAATGTACAGCTACATTCCATAATTCTTAGCCTCTTACAGATGATAAGAAACAACAGTCAGCATTCTGTTGGCTGCTGCCTGCCTGTATACCTGGAAGTCTCAGAGCATACACTTTTTCACTGAAGACATTGCATAAACATTGCTCTGTGTCAGAGCCCTGCAAATTACAAGAAGAAAATTCATTAGGATGCTGGAAATACTGCCTAATGATTTCAGGTGGGAAACTAGGTATTAACGAATTGCTTACAATACTTCAGCAGCAATACAAAAAGACTCCCAAATGGAAAGTCCCTTACAAACTTTTCCAGTGTTTTGACAAATGAAGAACCAAGAATTAAGTGGTGTAACGAGAAATTCACACGCTATTCAGGCATATTCTAATATTTTTTAGCATAAACATGTAAGTGTAAGCCATGGCAGTTTAACAAGGGAAGGGAACTGAAAATCATCAGGAGTTCTTTGTAATATCCTTTCTCCATTCTAGTTCAAGCCAACTTATCTCTTCCTGGTTTTGACTATTTCATTTGTAAACAATGCAGTCAAACATTTGATCTTCGTGGCCATTATAATAGCCATGATAATGATTATTATAATTCTAGTTTGGGACATAATTATAATTTAAGCATGAACTGCTGCAAGCTCTTAGACTTACATTTTATAAATTATTGCAGACCTTCTGTTGGAAAATTTCCAGAAAAATGAACCTAATGCTTGAAAGTCAGCAGCTCATCTTAGCTACTGGATATTAAAAATTCCACCATAATACTAGAGCAGTTCCAACTAATGTATAATAAAATTAGAAAACTGTTCAAAGTGGAAACTTTCATTAATACAGCCTATGATAAATTAGAAAGTCTGCTGAAGAATAGTCTGTTAATTCCTACAGATCAAGTTAAAACACACAAAAAAAACATTTCTACACAGTAAGAAATTGCTGCATGTAAAGAGCAAAGTTGGGAAGTCAGCAACATCCACAGCAGTAGATAAAACTTTTGGTTAGCATCAAAATATGGCAACTTCAGACTGCTCTGACATTAGCCAAGGAAACATTGCAATCCAGACTCAGAAATTAGTTATCTATATACTTAAAGCATATTTTACTACGATTTTCTGCACAGTTTTAACCAAAAAAAAAAAGTAATACTGGAGACTAAAAAAGAGTGATTTCAATTGCCAGTGAAAATGCTGATTTCTTAAAGGCAGCACAATTATCTTCTAAGAAAAAACTGGATGCAGGCTGTCACACACTGCAGCACTGAAAATTTCTATCAATACTACCAATTCTCCTAGTTATTTCCACCACTGAAGAAGGATACGAGTTCCACACAACTGTGGCATAAGAATTAAATCAGCTATTTATTCTATCTAAAGTAGCATGAGATATCCCCATATAATTGTTAAAGTATCTGTCCACATATTTAATCTATGATAAATAATCTTAAAAAACCCCACCAAAATGTATGGAAACCAAGAACACGGATAATGCCACCAGTGGAGGAGGACAGTACTGGAAAAACGTATGTTCATAGTCTTTTTTTGAATGCAACGTAGGTACACACAGAAACCCAAAAACTCATGAAGGCAGTCTCTTAACTGGAAGATTCTCTGGTCTCTAAACTGGAGCTTTAGGAAATTTTTTAGAGCTCCCTAAAGAGCCAGGTGACTTACCTGGCAAAACATGCTGGGACTTCCTAGTGATCTACCTGCGTGGCTCGCTTTCCTCTGCAAACCAGGACATGAGGAACTACAGAGTTCTGAATCACATCCCAACATAAACGTGCCAAACAACCAAACTACATACTTCTGGGGCCTGAAAATTAATAAAAAGCTACAGGCCAAATATCCTTGTATGGGAACAGTGGGGTGAAGATGTGGATAAATGATGTATGTATAAAACAGTTAATAAAACACGATATGTACTGTTGACCTTTTGAAGCAGATTGAACATTTAAAATGTCTCAAGTTATGCAAATTCAATTATTTGTTGCAGGTAAATGATAAATATCATTCAAGAGAGGTGGCTTCATTAACTATCGAAGATGTAGAGGGGTTTTGGAAATTGGGGGGAGAGCTAAGGGACAGTACACAGATAGGTAATATCCATGTTTTCCTAAGTAAACTGATTTCAAAACATTTTGAACAACGTACCAACCAAATTTGATCTACAAATATTTATTATCAAATCATGAAGAACTTCTCAATTTAATTCATCATACATTTTGCTATCAACCTATTAAAGCAGTGGATTAAGGAATATTGTCTCTTTTTCACCATCACGACATTCAGATTTTCTAAAAACGTTTTGTAAATCTTTTTTAAAAGATTTTGTACAAACGTTTTTTTCTTTTGTAAAAATTTTCTAAAATGTTTTTCTGAAAATCTCTTTAAGTGTTTTTAAGGTTCATCAGTAAAATCCCAAAACTATTAGGTTCAATATATAAATTGTAACAAAAATAAAAATTAATTCAATTTTATTACATGTAATTATTAATTATGTATTATAACGAATCACAGAATCACAGAATGGTTGAAGTTGGAAGGGACCTCTGGAGTTCACCTTGTCCAACCTCCCTGCTTAAGCACGGTCACCTACAGCAGGTTGTCCAGGACCATGTCCAGACAGCTTCTGAATATCTCCAAGGATGGGGATTCCACAGGCTCTCTGGGCAATCTGTTCCAGTGCTCAGTCACCCTCACAGTAAAAAAGCGTTTTCTTATGCATAAAGTTGTTCCCAATTGATAAAGTTTTTTCCTTACGTATGCTTTTCTTATGCGTTCAGATTTTCATACATTCAGACTACATGCGTACTTGTAATTTCTGTGCATGGGAAGCTGAATTTGTTCATAATCCCTTTTACAACAACAAAACCTTTACGATATGAATGCCTGTTCTCACCTTGTTGTCTTATTTTTTTCAAGATAATACCCAAGTACCACCAGAATTGTTTTTACCTGCAGTCTGATATTCAGAGTTGCTCTGGATGGACTACTATCCAAATTAGATAAATTCCCCTTTAACAGAACACTAGCAATTACTATTTTTTTTTAAAGTTTGCAATCATAAACTTGCATACATATTGCTTGATCAAAGCAAATATGACTGCCGATATTCATTATCTTCTGTTTGCAGTAAGTATTCTACTCACATAACTTAATCTAAGCACTTGATATATTAAGGGTTTGACTGAAGCAGAAAGTCTCCTTTACCATATTATTTACATGTTTTGAATATGTGTATCTGTGCCAGAACTGGTTTTTAAAATTGACTTTAGAAAAGTTTTGCATTCCAGGGTTTTTTTATACTAACACATATCCATAATAACAAACCCCATTATCTTTATCTAGACATATTGCCTAGAAAAAAAACCACCGTATTTTCTTTGTTTTTCAGAATAAATTTTTATATCACATTTTTATTATTTTCTTTTTCTTTATATTTTTTCCTAGCATTCAGTTTCTTTCCCTTTAAGTTTTATCTTCTTTTAAAAATACAAAATCTATTTACAGAATGTGCCATTTGCTTCTGTTCTGGATGTTTGCATATTTTTATATATGTTTTTCAAAAATATCTAAGGAATGAAAAATAGAGGAAAAGTCTCTCTACCTTTCATATGTGTATATATATGTGTATGTGGACATGGGCACATGCGTGTGTGATGCCCCCCAATATTAAACTTGAAATGTTTATGACGGCCTATTCCAAGTATCATATGAGTTATCAGAGGATTAGAAGTATTATTAAGGAACAGCAACATACTATGAGTTCCAGCTACAATCACTGATGTCAGAGACCATCTAAATCTCAGAAATTATGTTCATTATACGTCATGTCCTGCCCTTGATTCTTCTCACATTCTTCATGGTTTTGTTTTGGGGTTTTTTTGGTACGTGTGATTTCTCTCTCATGTGGTTCTTTCCACGGTTTCATTACTAGTCTCTCTCATTCCTTCTAGATTTCGAAGTATTTTTCTTGTGCTATTTTGCTGTATTTTGTTTAAAGCTGACAAATGGAAGTAAATTGATAAGACAAAGTTTCTGATTTTGCAAAATACTCAGTGTAAACACCTGCATGCTTTTACAGTTATGTATTTACTTGGCTGGGGCCTGAAGCATTCTTTATTCTGATTGAAAAACATTCCCTAGAGGATGTACAATTTTATAATGAAATGTAAATTTTAATATTTTATTTTCCATCTGTTAAAAACTTTCTATATTTAACTAGTTACTATAAAATAATCAGCTAATAGGAAAATATTTTGCTTATTTGAGAACTCACTTGTCAGCTCCTCCTCCTTATACGCTGAGAAAGAATCACATGATATTGGAATTATTTTTTTTTTCTCAAACTGAGGACAAAGAAGAAATAGCTTTCATATTTTCTAAAAAGTATTGAGAAATTAAACTAGCAAGATCTTGAAATATTAACAGAAACTATCATTTAGAGTTTCTGGCTGTAATTCAGGCTTTCTAGCTGAAGCACCCAGATTCAGAAGAAGGGGGAAAAGAAGTTTTTTTTATCACCTTTGTTGGCCTGATTGTAGGCCTTACGGCTCCTCAGATACTGCTCCCATGACTACCCCACCAAAAAGAAACTAAGAAGTTGGCCAGATCTATGCTAGCTTCAGATAGTCCATGGAGATATTACAGCCCTTTTCCTTGTTTTAGAGAAGCATCACTGCAGTTTCCCTTTTAGCTACCAGAAGAAGGGCAGGATTTGTTAGCTGAGAACTATTTTAGGAGTCCTGGATTCATGACAAAGGTGTAGCAGGTGGGCAAAATTTGAATGGCACATAGTGCTTGAAGCAGGGAAACCCAGTATCTCAGGAAACATCTGCATTATGCCACAGTTTAAAACTCCTAAATTCAGTGAGCACTGCGAATATCTACTTCATGCAGAGAAGTTTTTATTGATCAATTAACTTGACAGGCAGTTCCTCTGGCTGCTGCTTGGTCTGAAATCCAGTGAGTACTGGGATATGTTGCCTTAAGCAGATGCTGACAGTTGCTTTAAGAGTCAACCTCTCCTGGCTCTCTCTCTGAGTTTCTGTTGATACACATAATCTCTAGTTTGTGAAACTAGAACAGAGCTTAGCTTGCCATCTTTGAAAGATTTCTGGGCTTTCAAATCAAAACAGCTCCTCTTTGCTTGTCAAATCATATTTTTGCATGCATCGTTACTGAAAAAGTTGATTTCTCAACATTACTCCAATAAACACAAACAAGACAAGGCTGGCATGTAATTTATCCTTTGATCATGAAAGAAAAGCCAGAAGTGCTAGAGAATAAACTGTACCTTGTGGCGTAATCTTACTAGGGGCTGATAGGGTCTAAAGTCGTATCCTTCCTTGGCTGGCCACCCATCTGCTCCCAGCAAAATGCATCCAAGTAAAACAGTTGACCACCACATAAACATCTTTACAGGTCTGTTTCTGTCAAAATAAAATGTAAAAGTTCAGTGACAGACTGCAGTATTATTTTGGCACAAGTCATATCATAACAGTTTACAATACTGACATCCCATTTGTGGACTTGAATAAATATAGTTGAAATAAGGTAATCCATCTGGCACAACAGCAAAAAGAAAAAGGGGAAAAAAAAAGGTAGTAGTTCAGCATAAAATTAAGCACAGTTACAGATCTTGTCCATCTTCATCTGCACTCTGTCCATAAGTTCGTCATCCTGCAGTCATTGTAACAACCTAGTTTGTGCTGATTGCAACATTCTGGTATATTTTAAACTAGGTTACCAAAAAAATTACTTTCTATTTGAATGAACAAAACACTTGATTTTTCCAGACAAAACTGGACTGGTTCGATGAGTTAGTCCTACATTATCCAGCTACTGCGATACAGTAAGATGTGACCCATTAGAACTAAAATTAGGATATTAGATACCGATATGAGAAAGGGAGACACACAACAATGTGGAAGAATGCACAGAACTGTTTCTAATGTTAAAGGCCTTGACAAACTCATGTTCTGAAATGTATGAGAAAATCCTTGCAAGAGATGCTGAAAAAATCATAGACAATCTGTGTCAGAGCTGCTTTTGATTGGACCAAGACATAACTTCATAAAGATAAGATCGGCACTATGGAAGGCCTATAACAAATTATAATCACAGATTTCATAGATACATGTGGCATGAGAGTTTCCTTATATGGTTCCTAACGGACCTACAAATGTACATTTTCTAAGTGTTTTCAGAACCCATTGGAGATAGTCAGGATTTATGATTGATATTCAGCATCTGTGTTGAAACTATCATGCTAACAGACAACACAGAAAACCGATCCTCATCACTGTGAGACACGTGCAAGTCATTCTGTTTAGTCGATATTATTTAGTCCTGTAGTACGGGAGAGAGAGGAACAACTAACTTCTCTGCAGGCTGACTTACGCATGAGTGCTGATTTTTTGCCTTTCTACCTTGCTTCTAATGCACTTACCCTGCTAACATAGAAATCTCTAATAAGAATAAAGATACACAGGAGTAAGTACAAAATGTCCTAAGTGTGCCCTAAGAGCCCGGAGTGCGTACAGAATGTTAGTCTTGCCTAACGTTTCCTTCGTTACAGAAAATCGGCTGAGCATAAAATGGGAGCAAATTGGGGATCACCTACTATCCTGCATCGTTGACAGCCACGCTGCTGGCAATGCCGTTGCACAACCTGTGGGTTTGACTCCTCTCAGTCTTCAGAGAGCGGCAGTCCTCACAGTCACCTGAAGGCAGGGACTGCATAGAATTAATTCCCGTGGAGACGTCCAAGGTATTAAGTGGACTCTAGCCTTACGTCTATTCACAGCGTCAGTAATCGGATCCTGTGTAAATCCGCTAGCCTCCTTTGGGGACGAGTCTACCAAACTTGGTAAAACCACTTAAGGGTTGCTGTCTGTTTCATTCTCATTCTAGCTGACTCTTACCAGCCTGCATAGCTTTCACACTTTTAACTCAGACTCAAGCTTCAGATTAATATACCACACTACTTTGACACCACCTCTCTTTTGTTCCACGAAAACCAATCTCTCTCTGGGTCTCCCTGTTAATCAGATTTAAGATATCTTCTCATTTATCACTGTTTATTCCAACAGTTCCCACTTCAAGTACCTTTTTTTTGGTACACGAGCTTTTCAAATATACACAGTAGAGGTATCTCTCCTAGGAGATCTCTTGCAAAATGTATTAAGCAGCGAATGATTTGAAACAAAGACAACAACCTCTGTTACAGAGAGATATTTTACATAAATAACTTAAGGCTTGTTCTTTTATACCTGTTCCATAACTGGATATTAAAGTGATGATAAAAAGTGACACAGTGAAAAGGTTTTCTTGAGTTCCCCTCATACTTCCACCAAAAATTAACTCCTATTCAGGTGTTCTGGTCAATCTTTACTATGGGGTTATTACAAAGAATCTACCTAGCTCACTGACTTGAAACACCAGAAAAGATTATTTCAGTACTCTGAGAATTCAAGTATGTCGTGGAATGGCATTTTCCTTCACTGTCTCTCTGTTAGTCCTCAGTATCACTGTTATTGGAACAATAAGCCCATTGCAAGGAAAAGAAAAAAAAAAAAAGAAAAAAAAAGAAGTAAGAAAGATCAGAATCTTGACTTTTAATCTCAAAGAAAACACCCCTTTATTTGTGTTTGTTGAAAACAAGTTTTTGAAAATAGTTTACTGTTGACTTCCAAGGTCAGAATCAGACCAGTTTAGCAGTTATGCATGCTAAAGCTAGCTATGCGCAGCTGAACCTTTGTCCCCTTTGTCCACTTGTGGAAAATCTCTCTGTACAATGAAAATTAGGTTGGAGAACAGTCATTCCACAGAAGACAGTAAGGGCAGCCACATTCCACCACCCGCCCATCTAAGCTGCATGTATTTTAGCCTCATGTGGTACAAAAGAATAGAGTCCTTATAGTTTTGAAAATTGTCTGACCTTGAAAGGCTTCTCCTTTGTACTTGTCCAAAAGAAGAGAAAATTATTACATGCTCAGTTTCTGACTTCATTGCCTGTTACTTGGATGAACACTTAAAATGTAAATTAAAGGAGTCAGCTCTTTGGACAGATGCCACCTAAAATCCCAAAAGTATGTAGGGTGTCTGCAGTTATTATTTGCCTTTTCAAAAATAAAAAATCCATTTTTTTCAAAGTATCATAAATTTTTTATTTAATTAATTGCGCAACTTAAGTGGCTATTTATTTTAAAACCACTACCGAAAAGCACAGTTCTCCTTAAAACAATGCTATTAAGTCTTTATTTTAAGAAAGACTTATGTTGTTAGAGTTGAATTAACGAGAAGGAATTAAAAAAGCGTTTTCAAAGCTTCATTACAACTCCAGATTTTGTTGCTGCATATAGGCAAACAGAAAGAAATGAGGTATCAACTGTATATATTCATGATAGCTAAAATAACTTGCTGCCTATTTCTATTTGGAAGTACAGCACAAATGGTAAGAAAAGGATTTTTGTACGTTTCCTTTAATGGTTATATTATCAAACAATCAGAAAATTTGTTTTTAAAGGATGCTTATACCATGCACTCTGGGGCAAAATGATGTATTTCTGAACTCAGATTTGCATTACTGATCCAGATCTTGTTTACTCATTAATTATAATCGGATAGAACTTGATGTTTCAGTGTTTGGATAACATTCTTCTGTGTATTTAAGTTAACGAACTGCATATTTGTATAGCAGTTGCTTTTGCATTTTTTTATTATATGACTAATTTTATTTTCACTTTTTTTGTTTGTTTCAAGTCATGGTAGATATACTGAGTTTTACGCCATCAGAAACTTTTTCACAGATCGTCAAATTTGAATATATTAATTACTTCAGTTACTTAGCAAGCTTTTATTAAGTGTGCAGGATATTACATAAAATAATATATCTTTCACAAGAATTGGAGATAAGTGGGGTTAAGGAATTTCAGGGTCAAAAAATGGTTAGTGCAGTTAAATGTTATAGTCAAAATTAACTTACATAGGAAAATGCTGAAAATTAAATATTTTAAGCATTATTAACACAGATTTTAATAAATTTTTTTGAGAACTCACAAATATATAGAGTTCCTGAGTACAAGCAACCCAAGTTTTTTGCATTTTTCTGTTATCACAGTTTGGAAAAGTGGAAAAAAAAATTCTACTTCAGTCTTCTAGACAGTATTCAGTAATCTTCTATTTCTGAGAACTTTGGAAAGGGGGTGGGGGGGGAGGTGTGTACACCTTAATCAAAGATGAATAAGGCATTAACCTCACTTTCTGTCCTTCAGGGAACTTGCCACAGACTGAAACTTAGGATCTGAATTAAGCAGCTGCACAGCCAGAGAAGACAAGGGAGAGACCAGCTTTGAAAGAAACGTTCCGAGAAATAAGGAAGTGTTATTTAATCATATTTGACAATTTCAGTGAAATGCTATTGAACAGGTATTTTTCTTCATGGGCTTGTCACATCACTGCGGCATCACCCAGAAAGCAGTGTAGTGAATTTGCTTGTGCTGTGGAAGTTGTGAAATCAGATCGCCAGGCAGATACTTTCCCGACCTTTACCATTTTTCCAGTGATGTGTTTGTTCATGCAACATACTTGAGTAAATATAAGCTCCACATACGACAATACAGCTCTTACATACCTGTAAGGATTTCAAGATAAGACAAGATAATAACGTACATATTGATTAATATTATTCTAGTCTGCCATTTTCTAGAGATCTCAATTGAGTATCATCTGACATCTTTTGGTCTTCCAAAATTATGTAACTTATTTCTAAAGCCTTGCAGAAACAAGAAATAGTTCCACCCTATATTTTCACCCCTTTAATGCTTAAAAGTTCTTTAACCTGTATGTTTATATTACTTTTCACCTACATCACCAGGGGCTGTCATTAAGCAGTTACTAATCAAAGTGTATCTTATATTTCCAAAAACCTTGCTCCATTTCCTTATTGCACTAAGCACTGCTGTGATACTGTAAAGAGAGGCAAATACTGTACAATAACTGCTTATTATTAAATTGGTGGCCAATGGTAGATGCTTAAAGGATAAGTACAGAAACACAGAGAGAACAGACAAGTTAGTATATTCCCCTGAGTCCACTTACTGCCCGAGCTAGAAATCGTAGCTAGCCATTTTGTCTAACATCCACTGGTGGACTTCAGCTCCTTAAGTTTGCCTGCTTCATTTTTTAATTTATGTATATTTTTATCTCCATAACATTAAAGCGAATGTGAGGAATGTTGCTTCTTTATATCCATATAATCATGTTTGGAAATCTGATTAGTTTATTTAATTTATTTTGTTTACTCTCATTTCAAACAGAGACCAATCTGTACCTCCGGGTTTTCCTGTTTATTTCTCTGTACATTCCTCATTGTATTACATTTTTTTAAGGAATTTAACCAGAGACTAATACAGTAGTCAAGACAGGGATGCACCAAGCACTTAGCAGGATATTTTTCCTTGTCATTCAACAGTCCTTTCCCAATATTTCTCATACTCTAAAATATTTTAATGTCCCTATGATTTATAATACAACTTATAATAACCTATGTTTTATACTGTTATATGCCTTTATATTTATGTAAAAATCATTTATATTAAATAATTTGTAATATAAATTACACGTGAAAATGTAGAGCGAAATAAAAAATATTCCAGCACCTCTTTTAGTACAGCTATGATTTGTCTGTCACTAAACACTGACCTGAAATTCTCAGACAACAATTAACAATAACTCCCCTATCTCAGGTCCTATGAATGCAAACAGCTAATTTACAGCTCCTCACTGCATGTAAATAATTAAGGTGGGGGGTTTGTTCCCACACACCCCCCCCCTTACTGCATGTAAATAATGAGGATGCTGGGTTTTATTCCTCATAGACATCAATTCTCTTATTAACAGCGAGTTTCACCTGCTATTTTATCACTAAACTGATCTATATTGTGGCATTCTTCTATGTTATTCTCTGTCAGCTTTAGATTTGCCTTAAAAGCTGAGGAGGGATAGAGTGAAGGATATGGAAGAGATAAAGGTTATTCCTTATTTCTCACTGTACAGTAAGTTCTTCAGTATCAAATTTAGATTTTCCTTTCTGATTCTCAGAAAGCTCTTATCTTACTTTTTAGTCCATTTCCAGAGCCTTCAGGAATGTGATGCACACTGCAGTTTTCTCACTATTGACCTCTCTCCATTTCAGTTTGAAACTTTTTGATAAATTATTACTCGTAAGAGGATTCTTTTATTCTGTGACAAGTTTGTTCCTTAAAACCCTTGGGTGAGGAACACTGCTGGGAGAGCTGTACCTTCTGAACTGGCAGATGGAATACCTTAGGGCATCTCAGTTGCCGCATTTAGGTAAGGGAATTGAGACCATAAGGTCATTCCTCAAGCAAGTAACCTGTTCTGCCCCATATAATTTGTAGCTTGTGTTACTGTTCTATCATCTTCTTTTCATAAAATTTCCAAATCATTATTATATTGAAAACCTCTTTATAAAAATATTTATTCGTATTCAGTTTGCATACATTCATATAGAAACACTTGGTAGTGATTTACTTGTCTTACGAGTGTATATATTTTTTCTTCAAGCTGACCTTATCACTGGGATGGGGGAAAAATACCTCTGTTCAAACCAGAATTTCAAAGAAAGATTTAATCATTTCCTACTGAAACTTATGAAGCACAAACATGAAATATTTTATTTCAGTAAAGAAAGTTCTACTTGGTAAAATTCTACTTGGTATACACTCTTGATTAAAAATGCAGTCATTCAATACCGTTGGTACAATGCAATCAAATACAATATAAACTGCTCAGTAGAGCAACTGGTGCTAACCAGAGAATCATTTAGGTTGGAAAAGACCTTTAAGATCATCGAGTCCAACCATCGTTCATCCCCACTAGACCATGTCTTGGAGCACCTTGTCTATGCGCTTTTTGAATACCTCCGGGGACGGTAACTCAACCGCTTCCCTGGGCAGCCTGTTCCAACATCTCACAACCCTCTCAGTAAGGAAATTTTTCCTAATATCCAACCTAAACCTCCCCTGGTGCAACTTGAGGCCATGACCTCT
>JANZLQ010000056.1:5215963-5235487 GCA_026212715.1 Elanus axillaris | reverse complement strand
GAGTGGCTTGGCAAGCACCTCCACCAGCTCCCTCAGTACTCTTGGATGGATCCCACCTGGTCCCATGGATTTGTGAGCGTCCAGATGGCATACTAGGTCACTAACTATTTCCTCCTGGATTATGGAAGGTATACTCTGCTCTTTGTCCCTGCCTTCCAGCTCAGGGGGCAGAGTATGCTGGTCTCTCTATTAAAGACTGAGGCAAAAAAGGCATTAAGTACCTCAGCCTTTTCCTCATCTCTGGTGTCAACATTCCCTTCTGTATCCATTAAAGGACAGATATTCTCCTCAGGTTTCTTTTTACTGTTAACATACTAATAAAAATATTTTTTGTTGTCCCTTACAATAGTAGCCAGATTAAGTTCTAGCTGAGCTTTTACTTTCTAATGTAGCCTTAAAACTTTCAGACTGTCTCAGATGTGATTTATGCTGCAAGATGCTCAGTTATAATTAAATCACTATTTTACTTGTTTAAAAACAGGGTAAAATACCATAAAATTTTATATTACTCCTTTATTTAGCTTAGGCTATTGATTTTACAGCATTAAACTCTTTGTGCTTCCAAATCTGGCAGTTGATGCTGAATAATCTTCAATACTTCTATTGCACTCAGACTCTCAAGTAGTATTAACAACAGGGATAGCGTTTAAACACACATCCAAGCTCTGAGGTAGACAGTCTTACGTAAACTGAATATCCAACTTCTTTGAACTTTAGCTATCACTAGTAAATTCAATGTACATTCTTCTGTTAGCAAAGGCACATAACAGACTGATACATCTCAGGACTTGTACCTTATACTTCAATATGCATATGCATAAATTACAGATATTTATGGTATCTGCATGCAATGCACATTGCCTGCTTTATCTTAAAACTAATGACAGTATTACACTCCATAAGAAAGGAATAACTGCTTTGAAAATAATTGGTTCATTTATTCAGCTCCTAAGCCACCAGCAACAAATGTTGGCAGTGAGGGAAAAATAGTGCTTTTCTATTTTTATTTCCATAAAAGGGTGTGCAAAAAGTATTATACTAATTAATTCACATATCTTTCAGTGATTTTTTTTCTTTTTTCAGAGGAAACTATGTGAAAAGTTCACAGAATTGCCACAGTTACCCCAGTTGATAACTGAGTTATCCCAGGCACCCCTGAGCTGGAGACAATTTCTTTCAATTCTTGAGAAAATTCAGTGCAAGTCTCTATTTCCCTCTTCTCTCCTGCTAGTACTTTTCACCCTTGTATGTTCAATATTTCATGGAAAACAAACTAAATCCCAGCTCTGACACCTGCCTTATGAATATCTAATCATGATTAACATATTCCAGAATACCATGGTGAGTGCTTCCTCTCAAAGTTTATTATGCTGTCTAAATCTTCTCAGCAGTTCATTGGTAATGTAAATTTTGTTCTCTGCCTGACTCTTCATTTGGAATTGTTGGACTAGGAGAGGCGTTGCTTTTATGAGAGTTTTGCAAATATATACTAAGCACTATTTTACCTCTCCTCATGCTGTAATCTTCACAAAGAGAGAAGACTGAAAAAATATATTATACACAACCAGTTCCAAATTTGATAATGTGTATCTATACATACAGTGTATAAAAAAAAAAACAACCACCTAATTAATGAAAGCTGGCTTAGCCAGAGTTTATATGAAGAGTGAGAATATATTCCTAAATGCAAGAATGCCCTAATTTAAAATATTCATAGATATTTAAAATTGAGAAGTTTTCCACTTCCAAAGTAATTGTTTCCAAAATTCCTCAGCTATTATGCTCGCGTCCTGTGTTACTAAATGGTGACTAGCCAGGATATTTGGCATTAAGAACAGAGACATAATTCATTTGAAAATACAACTGTTCTGCCCCAATAAACTGATTTAATCAACTTAACACACCTACAAAGTATAATAAATTCAATCTTAAATACCGGTTAGATCACTGCATTCCTCCTATCTTTAAGGGAGGAGACACATCAGATATTAACCCAACATTATTTAAAAGGTTATTTTCAACATATCATGTAGTAGCACTGTATACCCTCAGCACATGTCAGTCTTTGTCTTTTACATACTATGAATCCGAAAACACTAAGAACAAAATTAATTAACTAAGAACAAAATTAATTAACAATTATTTTGTGTGGATCAGAAAAAGAGCATAAGCTCTAGCCACGTATTCAGTGTTATAAATAGGTTTATAATACAGCTACAGTCATAAATATAAACCATGCTTCATTGCCTGTGACTTTGAGGACTTCATCGTACACACAGATGGATGCAAATACCTGCCAAGAAAGAATACAGCACTACCTTTTCTTGATATGTTTTTATCTACCATTATGGTTTCAAGGCAGAAAGGCATCTGCAAACAAGGTATTTTTTTGTATAGAGGCTACATTACATGAACTCTGAAGAAGCAGCAGAAGTTGTAGCCAACAGTCTGTCTTCTTCCATTAGCCTGCCTCTACCGCGCCACAGCCTGGTGCCCCCATACCTTCAGGCACAGTCTGCGTCCTCAAAAACCTCACAACAAACATCTTATCTCCAAGCTGGCTCTGCTATCACACCACGAACGGGGTTCTTACAAAGTAATCACAGTATCAGACTCTTTCTATGAACGCAGCCATAATCCATACCTAGCAAAGTTTGTCCTCATTAAAATGCTACATGGAAAGCGGATCACGGTGTCATGGCAGCAGCTCTCTCCCCCAGGACTTGCTGCCAGCTTTCGAGCACAGCACACTCCATGCTGTCATCTTCCCATTCTCCTGCAGAAGGGGCAGCCACGCTCTGAACCAGAGTTGTTAGGTCACCTTAACTACATACAGCAGGCTTGGGGCTTGCAACAGCGGAACGCCGCGCCGCCACGGCAGCCAGCAGCTCGTCCGTCTGCGTACCGATCTGCTCCCACTACAGCCCCGACCGTGCAGGCGCGCGCTCTTCATCCTTCACCCACCGAAAGAGGCTGGCACAGTCACTGCGGAACAGCCAGCGATGCTGCCGACAGCTCGCGTGCTGGGACACACGAGCAGAGCCATACATTTTTTTTTAATCTTACGAAAAGCACTCACCATGCCCGATGAATCCTGCCTTCTGCTGACTCCTGTCCATCTATCCCTCGCTCCTTTCCTGATTTAAATGGCAAAACTATCACACCGCACAAGCAGAAGGTGGAGCGCAGACCCTTGCGCTCCTGGTCCCGTGCTACCACACTTGCTTGGTCTTTGCGTCGACACTGCAAAGACATCGGGTGGCCCCGAGATGTATCCCCCAGGGCACCTCCCTGGCGAGCAGCCGGCACAAAGGCCGGGTTTTCCCTGCCTTTCCTCTCATTCCCTCCCTCTGCCCGCACGCTGCTTGCGCCGTCAGGTGCTGGTAGATAAGAACAGAAGCCCAGGCAGCAACTGTCTGGGGAGAGACGCAAGCAAGATGGATCTGCCCAGGGCTTTTCCAGAAAGGCTTCTTTGGAATGGGGCCTAAGGGCTGACAGGTGGCTCTCGTGAGCCCAGACGCAAGCGGCCTGGAGTGTGCCGGGGGCATTTCTGAAAGGCCAAAACACCGGGATTGTGGATACAGAGGGGACACTTCCTAGGCGAAAACTTTGCGGCTAACATCATGCTCCAATCTTACCATTTTTGGTATATTTATATATGTAAAGGATGATGCCGGATGGCTTCGTGTCAGTGACCCAGGTTTCAACGATGATAATGACATGCGAAATGGCGACTTTAAACAGTTCTTAGCGTGGTCTTCACATGATCTCACAACCGCAGTCTCACAATTTCTTTAATATTACAGAAAGCAGAACAAAACGAAGGTACTACATTTCATATCTCTCAGAGGAGCTTTTTTTAATAGAACCGAGTTGCGCGTGTTGATCTAATTTTTTCCTAAGACGTCAGTATCAACCTCAGGAAACTGGTGTTTTTACCATCCTGGATACATACAAGTACTAGTTTGTGGAAGTTACACTGTCAGCAAGGCAATCTCTTTTTTCCCCCCTCATTAAGAAAGCTTGTTACAGCTGGTTCCTCAATATCCTAGAGGATTAATGTTTATCATCATGGCAGTGTCTGAACCGATGGGAATTCAACTTCTTTATGTTATGAAATCAGAAGTATAAAATCTGCCAGCTTAGAGCTCAGGCAAATATGTTGGTACTCTTAACATTTTACAAAATTTGTAAATTAACACTTAACATACCATTGTGTAACTGTGTTCTCTGTGCATGCTAGAAAATAAATATTTTGTTTTTCAAGTTTTTTATTTAGTCTTCTTAAATAAAAAAACTGCAAACATTAATTACGTGCAAGAAGAAACAACAGCTGTTGACACTTCCATAGTAAATCATTAAGTGTATTTTTGAACAAATATGTCATCCTAGAGAAGGCAAAATAGCCACTCAAGATACAACTTTTTTTTTTTAAACAGGTAAGCTGCTAAATTAAAGACTAAAATTCCTCCATACTGGGCTATGATACATTAATCTACCACCCCCACTTCTCCCTTTTGTTCAAGGAAATTTTTGGTTTTGGTAAAACATTAGTTACCAACAAAAACCTTGAAGCCTCGGTGTTACTGAACTCCTTGAATAATGCTAAACCATGACATGCCTACCATTAATTCAAACTACCATAATTTAGAGGATCTCCTTCTATTAAGTATTCTGGTTAATATTGCGATTTTATCCCTTAACATCTATAAAACTTGCCCTATTGAAGTGCTCTAGCCAACAGAGATGGGTCCCATCTTTGTTACCCAGTGAAAGAGATTTTTCAGTAACTCCGCTGTTTTCAAGTCAACCCACCTGGAGACTGTGGCTCGGGTCTGAAAAATGGCAAAGACTGGAATAGACAAGTTTAGGGGTTTTACCTCTAATGGGGTTTGAAGTAACAAAAAAAAATTTAAGTACTAAAGAAGGAAACCAGGTGCTAAAAACCAAGCATGTAAAGAGAGAAGGTAGGTAGCTTAGGGCAAGTAGTGTTTCAGCAGCCTTCAAAGCATGGGAAGACAGCTAGAGGACGTAGCTAGGGAGAAATGTGATATGGGAAAAATCTATGATATGCAAGGAACCCTGAGCTCCCTGCCTCCTTCAACACAGATGAACACTTTCCAGAAAAACATGGATGCACCTTGCTGTGATAGAGAGGAGTATACACAACAGTACAAACACTGATAGGAAATATCAAATCATCAAACTGCAGAGAATAAAGATGCATGAGGATTTTGGTATCATTGGATCGAACCACAGTTCAATCAGTTACCAGAAGGACTGATGAATGTTGCGGCTATTTAAACAAACAAGGACTTTTTGTAGCTGAGGGCAGTCTGTCCTTATCAGGATTGAACCAAAAATACATTTGCCCTCCAGTGCTCTCCCCCAGTGCCTGCGTTAATATAATTAAGTCAACTACAGATGAAATCCTGACCTAAATGAAAACATGAAAACAACTCTACAGTCCACATCTAGTACGTTGGGTCCAGAATTTTACCCTGTGTACAGGACTTGGTGACAATGAAGGTTCACACGGATGGAAACGAAACTCTAAAACAACTCCATTAACTAAAATGAATGAAATCCAAAGTTGCTTGTGATTGTCTTTTTAAAAAGTCTGTGTCTAATCACATACAGATCCACAGAAATACACAAATAAAGGAAAGCATTCTGTACTTGAACAGCTAAAATAGTTATAGGCATTTTCTCTTTTTTTTTTTTTTTAACTTCAATGCTGTAGAGTTTCTTGCCTCTCCTTTCCTGCTTTGCACTGACTTATCTCTCTTTCTTCTTTACTGCCACAAAGGTCAACTTTCCTCACGAGCCTGAATTCAGCATACTCAGAAAGAAATTCAGAAATTGCACTCGTTCTGTCAGTCATAAATCTGGCTTGTGCTGCTAGCACAATGTGTTGTATTTAGGAGCTTTCTTAGATCCATCAACTGGGGAGGTGTCCAGAACCTGTCAGCTTAGCTGCATTCTTTGGGAATACTATGGGAACAAGTTTGAAGATACGTCTTTGATCCCAGTTTCAATTGACACTCTGATGTCTGCTAGCCTTGCTGCTTCACTTGGATGTTAAATTCCAAGTGAATAAAAGAAGGATCATTATATAAAATGAAATAAATAGACTGAGTAGAATATGAAGCAAACACATACAGTTCTGAGATTTTATAGAACAAAACAAACCCCACCCTGCACTGTCATACGTGATGAAAAAAAAAAATTTTTGACTGTGACAGCTGACTTGGTCTTTTACATTCTACTATTTATCATAAATTTAGTGCATTATTATAAATCATATTAATTTTTCATGGAACAACCGCAGCCCTCTAAATTTTGCATAGATATTTCTAATAAAACAATGCATTTCTCTTACTGTATGCTCACAATACCATTCATGAGGACCAGAACCTCCATTTCCTGCTATGTTTTAACTGCCTTACGCTATTTTACAGAGTTTTATTGCAAACGGTTTTATACTGCTCTAATATATCTACTAGACAAAAGCCTTCCAAATAGATGCTGGAAAGCTGACAGTAAACCAGAAAACCTACAATGCCCTGATGAGCTTGTAACTAAATGGATTGTAAAATAAGATTTTTCAATAATTCGTTAAAAAAAATTGTCATTTCTAAGAAGAATGGAATTGGGGATAATACAGAACTAAGGAGCAGCCAATATGTGGCGACAAAACGGTCAGTACATGAAAGGAACGAATTTTGCCTCTCCTCCACCACCACTGTATAATATATTAACAAGAAATTTTTGTGTTCATTTGTTGACCAAAAAAAACCAGTTTTAACTATTTTGTAAACATATTTTTTTTGGAAAGGCAAAAAGGTAAACATCTTTGGTTTTATTTACACGATAGAAATACAGGGAAAGGTTAACGTAACATTGACTGGAACTAAGTTTTGTCCATCTGTAGTGCCAGTAAACACCAAGAAGAGCTTCTTAACAGAAAGAAAAATTACATTTCAACAAGAAATTAAAGCTCATATGACTTAGGTGCAGCCATCACCAGACCCTCCATATCACATCTGGTATGAACTGTGTGTATAGGCAAGAGCATCCCATCTCTCTTCTGACATAAAGTTATCACTCTGAAACTACAGCCTCAAAAGTAATCACCCCACGTCCCTGAGATATAAGTTTATGCTCCCTTTTTCATGACACCCTGACACTGTTCCCAATTTCTGAGTCAACCACGTAGATTCTGGAATCATCCAGGACACCTCTGTGAAGCGCAATACTCTATGACAAGGAGCCAGATGTTGCTGAACATCACATTCCCACTGCTTAGGCACAAATGCCGATCAGATAATTGGTGGCAAATGTCCAAGAACTGCAGCTACACGCAGGCCCTTTATTGATGAATCAGTTTCTGTCAGCCTGAATGTATCCCCAGTGCTGACTCAGGTAAGCAGCCCTACACAATTAGAACTGAAAGCTCCTCTTGCTTCTGTCTGTGTTTTGAAGGGCTGGGAATGCCTACCCTTCAGCAATTTCAGGTATTTCTTGTTGCGCAGATGAGATTTTCTGCAAACCACCACTGATCAATCAAAACAGAAAAAGACTTTTTTGAAAGTTATTTTGCAGGAGACTATACATGCAGAAAAAAAGGGGTTTATCTTGTTCAGCAACATGTAATGCTATCTTAGAACTATTGCATTCACACTCTTGCAGCTCTTATATGACTCCTAAGCAGAGAAAAGAGCCTCAGTGGAGACTATTCAGATGAAATAAAGCCTCTTTTTTGTCTTTAATTAAACACTTGCATATTAATCAGTTTCACGTAATCATTCTCGTATTCTCACAATCTCTCATTTTGGCCCGTGGTAGAAAAGCAGGATTACCCTGCCTACGGACAGAAGGAAAAATTCACCTTTCTTTCTCATCTACAATGTCTTAAGCATACCATTGCATAAATGAGGCAATCTGTATGTTCAATGAAGAGAGGGGATAATAATTTCTGTCCCCCAGAGCAAGACAGCATACATCATCTCAAATCACAGCTGATGACAAACACATGTCAAGTCTTCTCTCTTTGCCTCCTCCAAAAATAAGGCCTGGGAGCGAGTTACTCCTGTAAGAATAGAAAGTTCCAGCAGGAAGAAGAGGAGAGTGCCAAAGAAGCATAAAGGCAGCAGATGCAGGACACCACGCTGAAGAATCAGGTTCACTTTTCCTCTTATTGGCATGGGGCAGGAGATGAGGGGAAAGGGGGTGATGCTAAGGAAGGAGTGCCTACTGCTCCTGTTCCCCAATTTCCCACTTAATAAAGGGCTGCCAACATTCAGTGCTGGCACTGCAGCAATGCCTGGGTTGAACACTTGGAAACAAAACAAGAGCAGCGCCATTGCTGCTCTCTCCCAATAGCTGGCTGCTCGGGGCAGCCTCCTGTGCTTAAAGCCAGCCCCAACTGACAACTTCAGCTCCAATTTGCGAGGTGCCGCTCGGTACTGCTCTCCATTCACCGTCCACATTAGTACTACGGCCTCCAAGCTCCCCCTAGTTCTGAGTGCACAATATGATACTATGCAATACGTGTTAGAAAAAGAGAGCAATGTCATTAAAAGAATCCAAAATTATCCCTCATTTCCAAAGTTACTCGACTTCTTTGAACATCACCCATGAAAAATAGCTTGGATAAGGTCTACATTTTGCCCCAGTTTTGGCTACTCTAAAAGCTTAAGGGAGATGCAAACTTAGAAAGGGGATATTTAAAAACTACTCTAGGAGAACCATTTTGTAGAAAGCTAGGCAAGCCAGCCCCTTCCAGCTTTTTTTTTTTAAACCATAATGGAATATCAGAAACATGCCTGGGAGGATAGATGTAGCTATAACACTGTTTGCTTTCCAGCGATCTCTTTCTAGAATAACATTCCCATAAGGCTATCAGCACCCACTTGAATTTATACCCTAGGGACAAACTATCCCACCAGAAGCCCTGACAGAAAAGATTAAAACTCTGTCTTGGGGGCTGCAGCGAGGGGAGAGTAGTTACCCGCAGCTCAGTGACTGAAGTCATAGGACTGTGCTGTTCTGCTCAAGTTTTATCTTGGACAACTATTTTTTACAGCCTGCTATATGTCCACAGTAACACGCCAGTTCAAATTAGCTTTACATGATTTTGAAGAAAGCTGGTTTTTTTTCCATGAGAGCTTAAGCTGATCTTAGGCCATGAGATTCCAACTGAAAACCAGCTGAGGTAGAGGGCACTGGAGGAAAAGGTTTATTTCTGGACAGATCATCTCCCCAGGTCAGCTCACCCCCCACTCGTCTGAACACCGGTGGTCAACAGAAGGATGGGAAAGACTGACCAATGGGTCCGGCAGGATGGGGGGCGGCAGTCGCTCAGACACAGATCAATTAGCACTCCTTTAAAAAGTCACTTTTCGTTTTACAGTATAGTACTTCATAAGCCTTACAATCACAGATCATTCTTTTTTATGAAAGCTTTGCTAATATTTTCTAATCTTAATTCCACTGCATGCTGCTTGATGTTTCTTAGCATTTTAATGAAGCTTTATTTTTACTTCTAGGTCTGGACAAACTAAAGGATGTCTAAACTGGTCTTTAAGTAAAATAGTTACATAATTATACCTTTTACATGGTTTGTGCATGACACCTACTTTCTCAATACCTTCACACGACATGGGAAAAGCATCTTCATTTCAACTAGACAAAGAATGTTTTAAAATCATTCCACCAATTCCGTTTAGTGACTGCCTGCAAAATGATGGATTAATATATAGTTTAATACTTTTACCTTTTGTTTTCCTTATAGATATCAGAGTCCAGTAAGGACTTATCTATTAGCTTTACCTACCCTATTATGTCAAAGTGAGCACATTAAACTTTAAAACAACATACTTAAAATATGATTGAAATCCTGTTTAAGCAAGCTTAGTACATGGGTATCTGTCTTACACCATTGTGAATATAAACTTGACCCTGAACCCCACAGCAACATGGAAAACTTTGCTGTTGGGACCCTCTGAATTATCTAGACAGAAGCGATAGATTTTCATCCTGCAGATGACATCTGCAAAGTTTTGTTTTCACTATGTGACTTTAATGTAGCTTGACACTGTAACATCCATTCTAAAGTAGCATTTGACGTTTTAGAGTTTTGTTGTTTAATTTCATTATCTAACAGAAAAAAAAGTTAGACTGACATTGTGGGTCATAACAGCCCTTGGTAAGCATCCGGTAATTTAGGAGCCTTCTTTAGTAATACAGATTTTTACCATTAATATTCTTCTGATGTTAGAGTTGCCCACTGACTCTAATTTCATAATATTTCCTGCAGATGGCCAGAAATAACATGCATGCAAGCATAAAGAGGAGGAAACAAATTTCAAAACAATGCCATAATCTTCATTACAGAAGTGTTCTTTTAGTAATTAAGTGTGGAGCTGCACATATGGTGTCTGATTTATCCTCATATTCTCACTGAGGCAAACCTGCTATGATAATATTAATGTAAACGTAACCCCACCAGTTTTCAGTCAGTCTGGGAGCAGAGCAAAGGTTTTTTTATTATTATTATTATTATTATTTTATCTTTCCACAAGTAATTCTGCAATCTTTTTCCAGTAGAAAGTGGGAGAAAGAAAAGCAGCCACAACGTCACAAGTTTAGCTATTGCGGACTTCCCTCCTTTGCGTCTTTAAAGGAAGTAGGTACCTCATTATTTCACTCCCTTTTGGTGGGTCATGAGTTATGTTCTTCTGGTTTAGGATTATTTCGTCAATGTTTTTACTCTTAGCAGATGCTATGATATCCAGCAAACAAGAACAGTTTCTCTGGTGAGATATGTCAAAGGCTTCTGCCCTGTGCCTAAATATTTTACACAAAAATTTAATTCCTGCTGCCACTGTCTCTTAACATGGAGCAAGAGAAAAAATACTTCTCAGTCCATAATTTTTTTCCTAAGGACATTTTAGAGCACATTCTGCAGGTTTTTTTAATTTATATTTACAATTACTTGATTTTTATCTTCATTTTCCACTCTGTTCTTTAATCCTAGTTCTCCCAAATCCTGACCCTTCCTTTGTGAGCAGTTATGTGGCTTCTTCTGGATATAGATCTATACTAGTACAAGCCAAAAGGAGTAGCAGGATTCTTACTGTCCAGCTCCTAGAAAGCATGGCTTTTTATTTTCTGTTCTCCATTTCTTCATAACCTTAAGAGACTACGTAAACTCAGAAATGTACTCAATTACTCAAAACCAACACTTCTTAAAAGGTACTTTTTCATGCTTGAAAACTCAAAGATAGCAAATTTTCATATATAGCAATAATACCGGCTCTTTTTTCCTCCTGCCCTGGCTTTATATAAAGTATAATTAAATTCTAAAAATAATTTACTTATGGAGGAGCCTTTCTCTGGATTGTCTCTCCTCAACTTATACTTATTAACAAACTTCAGATGAATATATTTGCCTAGACACATCATTTTCAATCAGAAACTTCAACTCTGAAGCTTTACTTCTACCACTCATCTTTGTAAATTAACTGCACATTGCATATTCATTCAGCTTTTGCATTGTATGTTGACTGAAAGGAGTTTGTCTTCTGTAGCACTTTCCTCTTCCATTGTGCTTAAGTTTAAGTTACTCAAAGGACGTGTTATAACTTGTGAAGTCTTACAGTTGACATTTTGTATTCCATGAAAGGCTACAAGATGAACATGTCAGAAATTGTTATAAATAATTATAACCACAATCTTTAACACCAAAAAAAACGTGATTTGTTTTATTCAGAAAGAGGCCATTTGTGAAATAAAAGACTATCAAAAGAAGGGACACAAAAAAAAAAAAAAAACGTAAAAGATAACACAGGAAAACTGAAGTGTGTAATTGCTGCTGGACATAAATACCAGAAACAGAAGAATGTAGTTGCACATTACATCTATCCCCCACCAATAATTCTGATGCAATTATTACAGGATTTTGATGGAACTGATCCCTCAGACACTAGTCACAAGCAATGAAAATTTCATAATGATTCTTGGCTTACAAACCTACTCTATACGCAGAACAAGCAGTATGCTGAGAAGCTACTTGTCCCCAAATATTCACCGACGAGAGTGATAGCAAGAAGTCTTCTCAGCAAATGGCATTCCTTCCTGCCCTCCCTAAACAGCCATGGCTTGCAGATCAGTGGACCTTATCAAAGGTCACCTCAGAAATCCAGTTCGTGAGAAATGGCTAACCAATGCTAAAGAACCCCCAAAATTACAAAATCTTTCCCTTCTTAAAAGCACTAAACTGGGTCTTACAGGGATGTTAATGGGGGGCTATAAATCAATGTGCCACAGCATCCTTCTGCTGCGTGCTGGGATAAGAAAATTGAGGTTGAAAATAAAAATGATAATCTGAAGCCTTAAGAATCTTAGATACATGGGAAGTTTAAAATGAGTCTTTACTTTGAGTCTTCAAAAAAAACCCAAAACAACTCAATGATTTTTCCAATACTTTATAAACAACATTGTCACTCTTTTTGGAAGAGCCCCAGTTTAATACTTAAATAACTCAGATTTTTATAATTCAGAATTTCTATGCATGCATACAATCTACTGTTCACTTTCTTTATTAAAAAAAAAAAAAAGAACAAAGGCCCAAGACTTTCTGCTTATGTTTTAACCATTAAGAGCATCACGATCAGGTCTTTAAGCTTTCTTCCAGCATTTACCCAAGATACTTCCAGGAACAAATACCCAGTTCACCAGAAATACAAGACTAACTCACTAAATTTGGACCTTTTATCTCTTAGAAGGAAAGCAGAGAATGATAAAACCAGAATTATTAGCCACATTATTTCACATAGTTCATGGAGGAGTCAGATGTAGCACATAAATTAATAAAAACACTCTAACTCATTAGGGCAGCAAATTATATCACAAACTTTCGTTTATATCTCTTTATTAATGAGAGCTGTTCTATCTCAGAAGTTATGATAACTTGAGGTGGGGGGTGTTATTTTTTATATTGATTTTTGAGGCTTTGGAAGTATAAATCAAATCTTCAGTATAGCTTTATTAACTTTTTATGTATATGCCACATATTTTTATAAAGATGGAAGTCCATTTATAAAATTCCATTTATAAAATGGAAGCCCTTTTAAAAGTTTACTTATGCATGAAAGAAATTACTGAGAGCCTAGAGCAGTAGACGAATGTGACTATCACACTAAAAAGATATAAAGGACACAAATATATTAAAATATTAGATTACTGGTCCATGGGGGGCACCAATTTTACGATCTGATGCCTGAAGCACTCTACTAATGCTTCAAATGAAACCCCCAAGGTGCAGCTAACCTCCCCCCACCCTGACGACTGCAACAAGAACATACAAATGCAGACTGTTCAAATATTTTTGCGACAATAATTCTCTAAGCATAAAAGAAGAGAATCAGCCTATTATTAGGCAGTAGACTAAAATGTAATTATAGCGAAGCAACACAGTTTAAATTCACTTGAAAAACTGTTTCCAGTTCAAAGAATAATTAGCATAATACAAAAGTTAAATCTCAGGAGTGATGTTAATTATGTTTTTCCTTTTAGTGTCCCAAGGAAAGAACTAAATCAGCCCATGCATCAATGTGTGGAACATTTTTTTACAGAATAGTACTGTTTATCAAAAACAACCTAGAGCAAAAATCATAAAATCTAAAATAGAAATATAATTTTTGTGTTAAAATACTACCATAGTACTACTTATTGATGGGTCTGAATTACATAAGAATATAAAGGTAGTATAAATGGAAGACAGAAGCATAACATGTATGTTTGAGGACCAACAAATTTAAAATTAGTATTTTAACTCTCCACTATACCAGCTGAGGTTCATTCACCTTAAAAAGCATAGGAAATAAATGCAAAATATGACCAGTCTTCAGACTATCCTAACCTGGAGCTGCGTGTCCTGTGGTTTATTTTAAATAAGAATTATCTCTGTCAAAGCACTTGATAATATGGAAGAACAGCAATTGCGATGAACTGTATTTCAACTTGAAAATCAGCACTCATAATTAAAAAACGTCGATTTCTCACTGAAGGTGAGGTTATGGCTAACCATGGCTGCTGCAAGGACAGGGAGGACCCATACGGCTTAATTCCTTTTTACAGGTACAAGCCAAAAATACTGTCAGGAAGAGCCTCGCTCCCTTCTCTGTGGCCTTTCTACTGTAAGCAGGTAATGAGCTGAACTCACGTTTCCGTCCTGAAACAGAGTGAAGACGAAAAGACGGACTCACTGTTCAAGTAAGATGTTTCATTTTAATATCAGGTTTTGCACTCCTATCAATACTGTAGGGGCTAACTGAGCAAATGCTTGGCAACAATACTGTCTTTCTGACCATCTTCTGAGCATTCGCCTCTCAGACCTGAGGAATACCTGGACAACACTGCGAAAATCTGCCTTTACCAAAGGTACTTGATCTCAGATTTCACTCTACGGGTTCAGCAATGTCAAATCCCTCATAAAAGTGAAGAGTCACCCAGACGTTGTACAGTCTTTCCGTCTTACGAAGGCTTCCGCTTCTTTGTTGACTTAAGACTCAAACCAGACCCTTAAAAGGGAAAAATTAGACACTGCTAGAAATGGTGGCGCAGAAGTGACAAAAAAATGCTCCAAAACACGCCAAAGTAATTCTCCTTCTCCTGAAAGCAAAATGCAAATGCGAAAAGTCTTTTCAAAATGAACATGGTGCATCTCTTCTTTTACTTAAGTAGAATAGGTTATTTTCTGCTGTATTAATAGGAAGTTGGGCTGCTGCCACTCTAAAAGACAGTTATTTGTGAACTGGTCATTCGTTCAGGTGCATTTAGCTTTCCATTACACTAGAGTTTGTTCTCAGAAAGTAGATACCGGTCCTTTCTGTTTATATACTAAATGTGTTTGAACCTTGCATAAAAAAATAAATCTGATGTCAAGGATAATATCTTGAAAGAAAACTTAGATTTTAGTAACCTTTCCATAGAGAGAATAAAATCTTTAAAATTACATATAGTTATATTTGGTGCACTCTCATCTAGAGTTCATACAAAGAACAAATACGTTGTAGGAATGATGGCCAACACAGATATTTTTGTGCTGGTCTTGACTAGAGGCCATATTGCCGTACTTTCCTGGAAAAAAAGAAATCCTTTGTGGCAAATTATGGAATATATATGTCATAAGAGAAGTTTCTTCCTGATCTATTTTACTTCTTCTTCAATTACTTATACGCATTTTTTCTTTATACACAGATACATATTGCAACTTTCTCAATGCTGATCATCAGCATCTTGTGTTGGATCACATCTATAGAGAGCACTGTGTCTTGTTTTGGGGCCCCCAGTGCAAGAAGACTACGGCTAACCTGGAGCGAGTTCAGCAAAAAGACAATGGGCATAAACTGAAATGGGGAGGATCAGACTGGATGTAAGGAGTAACTTCTCACATTTTGGCCACTTTTCTGCAGTTTATTTACCTTTTTTCCTAAAGAAATCTTCTTAGATACTGTGGCATTTTCATGCATCCAGTACTTTTGTTGCTCCTGTTCTTGTTATCACTGGAAGAGCATGACTGTCACCAAATACAGTTCTCGCGCTAAAGGATTATTTATACAATTGTAATATTGCTGGTACTATATTCAGTCTCGAACAGAAGTTGTATTTTTTTTTTTGACTGCTCTTGCATATGACTTAAGATTTCCACTGACCTGCCACAATGATGTGAAAGTGCTTTTCTTCTTCCTTTCCTAGTAATTATGGTTGACAGTTTAACAAAACCCGTAAGTAACATACATAATCAGTTATAGTGGTGTTTTAAATCAAGTTTATGAGAGAAAATAATATAAAAAAATGTCCAGCTTGAAATGTGCAACTTTGAAGCATGTCTTAATCTGCAAGCTATCTGAAAAAGAAGTTTACTTCCACTCCCTGCCATGAAAGAAGAAAATTTTCTACCTGTTTTCGTTTCACCACTCATTGATTTGTTTAAATGTGATTCAAAGTATAATGATTTACATATTATTTAGAAAGACAAAGTTCTGTTATAATAATGAAACTACAGACAGTTCAGAGTCACAATGCAGAAAGCATCTAAAATATTTTGTTTCCTAATGGAAGCAAAAGTACGCAAAGTAATAATGTAGAAGTTCCTATCATTTAATAAAAGCGCATTTTTAGTAAGGAATAACATTTTATCTGATTGATGTTATGAGCTGGTTTAAGATTATTTTATTTCTTTTTGTAGATGTTAAGAACTACTCTGTGAAGAAAGTAAAACTGATTTCAGAAAGTTTTTAATATGCTAATTTAAAAATGATAGTGGCTTTTAACACAAGAACGCCCATTCAGTGGTAAAAATATTTCAGAATTACAATAAACCTTACTTAGAGGAAAATGAGAAAAAAGCTCGCTCTGTCAGGAAAAGAAAGAAGTATTTTAAATACTCTTCATCTTCCAACTAACATTTTCAAGTACTTTATTATACAAAAAAGTCTTTCTGAAGCCTGCTCCTAAAAGCACTGCTGGACACCAATCTCAATTAATTCAAATGCAAATAAACTGTGAACTTCAACCTACTTCAAGCAATCAGTGCAAGCATTGCCAACTCTCCCCTCGTTTAACTCTTTAGAACTTCTTATTTTCTTAGGATTTGCACAACTCTGGCAATGCAGCCAAATAATTCACCACTAATTTCCCTTAGTGTATGGTGAAAAGAGCGATTAATTGAATAGACGTACTATGATCATTTCTAGGGTAGCAAGGGTGAAATACCCGCACAAACATTGCTATCAAATAAAGCTAAAAATAGATAACCAATACATATTTTCAAGTCGTTCCGATACCCACCTGGTAAGGAATCGTGCCTGGCTAGACCACAACAGCGTGGCTGGTTTGAACTTACTTCACGACATCTCTCGGCCAATACGCTCAGGCAGTACAGCCGGAGGTATCGACGGCAAGAAGGAAATGGGAGATACTGGCAAGTGGGGAGCATTTTTGCAGTTCTTCTGCCACACTAACCGCACAGAAATTTCATTATCTGCACCGGCCCATCCAAATGAAGCCACAGCTGTTAATAAATGTTAGTAAGTGCTGGAAAGGAGCACAACCTATCTACTAGGAGAGAAGACTTTGTAGCTAGAGGTTACTCCGTTAACCCAAAACCTAAAGAAATCATTTGTAAAGTAGGACGAAAGAGAGTTAGCCTGTGGGTTTGATTTCTCTTGACTACACTCCCTGGGCATTAGTAACCTTTGATATTGGGGGTGTTCGAGGGAGTTTCATAAAGCACTGTTTTCAAAGGTGCTGGTCAAACACAACTCTTTTTCAACCCACAGCCTTCTCAATATCTCTTTACTACAGAGACCAAGTTCCAACTTACTGTTCTTCTAATAATATAAAAAGAGTGTTCTTTGTCTTTTCAGTCTACCACGAGGCAAGGAAAAGCACGCTGTATTAAATATGTATAATATCTTATGCAAACAAGTTCCCAGCCTTTTCATTTGTTGACAGCTATTCCCTATGCTTCAGGGAAAAAAAAAAAAGGGGGGGGGGGAAGCTTGAACTATAAACCAGAATTAAACAGATTTGCAAATAAACTTGCTAATCTATTTACTTTATTTACTTTGTTTTAAAATTATGTAGCATAATAGGCCAAGCTACACTGAATAATTAATGATTCTTTTCCTGCTTTGGCTTAGAAAAATCGAAGAACAAAGTCGAGAGTGGCATTCGATTCAGTACTCTCCCTTGCGCCCATGATTCACTCCTGCGATATTTAATGTCCTGAATTATCCCGTATTATTTGCCAGTCTGGAGAAAAATATGCAGAATTGGCTACTTAAGTTTCATTTGACCTCTTACCTTTGAAATTGCTAAGCCAAGTTTAGAACTGTTAAAAGGCAGAACTATTTGTATTGGAGCTCCACCTTTTTATTTAGGTTTGAAACAAAACCAAGAGAGCCTTGTTTTCATTATTATTTTACAGTCTCTAAAAGTGAGAGAAGAGTGACATAAAATTTACATTTTCTAAAATGTTATATAAAACAACAGTTTAGAACTGCATGCATTTACCCCAAGGGGGGGAAAAAAAAGTTTTCTATTTATTAGAGACATAATTTATGTGACTGTAACGGTTCTTTTTTTCTAGAATTGAGTCTCTTTGGTTGTTTAAACAAATACTGAGGATTATTGGATAAACTCGCACAAAAAAAAAAAAGCAGAATGACAAACCAGCATGATTAGATAGGTCTAGAACACACCTAGAACTGAGCAACCATAGCATTTGGGTTTTTACTGAGTACCATTTACTGTCAAAGGCTATAGCCCAACAAATAGCCAAATGATCCACTATCAAACATGAGCTTAGAATGACTGACAGATTGTATGTGTGATGGTATCATCAATAATGGTAGGTGTATGCCTTCCCATGCACATCCTCATGTGTTGGTCAGTGTAAGCAGGGTCTATAAAGCAGCGCTTTAAACAGGAGGTGTCCCTGTATACTGATTTTATGACAAAACTCCTCTCCGAGTTTGCATTAGCTGTGCAGTCAGCTGTTTGGTCAAGTCATTAGTATCCCGCTTCCTTCAGCTTTTGAGTGGTGGTGTTAAAGGTCTTGGAACTGCACACTGTACAAACCCATATCCTTACAAGTATACAAATACTCTTGAAGAAGGATTACTACTGAAGACAGGCTTTTTCTAATTAGAACAGATGACCAAAATGGCTGCGGGCCACACTTGATGTATATGTATATTTAGAACACCATTTTGCTGAAAAATAGCAGTGCCATTTTACTTCCTTGAGAGTCTACATATCATTTCAAATCTCCATTTTTTTTAAACATGATTTATAAAATAAAGCAGCCCAATAGAAACGAAGGCAAAGCGTTACATAGAAAATACAATCAGATACGAGACGTAAATTTAAAAGCACAAAATTAATGTCTTAGTATCAAAGTTTATCATCTGACTGATGCTGGTAAAATGACTGATCTCAGCAAGATCAATGACTTTTACTCATGTAATGATGGATATAGTCCCTTCTGCAGTTAACAGGACTACGTGCATGAATAAAGACTACTCAAGTGAACAAGGGGTTGCATATTCAGGCCCTGTATCTTTACAGCTCAACATCAAAAGTTCAGCCATATAATTAACGGTTTGGGGTTGTTTTGTTAATTGTTTGTTGGTTTGGGGTTTTTTCCCCTCAGTTAATGCACTGTTTGCGCCATATGTTTCAAAGTTAACTTTTCCAAAATATTTTTGTAATGTCTACTTTAGAAAGCAAGCATCCTGATCTTCATGCTTTAAAAAGCATTATTATTTAAAATTATATCAAAACATTTCAAAGCAAATTAATATTCATGTCAATGACAGATGATAAGAGCTGTCCTAGCTGATGGATGGACTACTAATAAGGCTTGCAACCTGTGCAAGTGCTGTGTAATAAACTTTCTTTCCCTACCATTTGAGAGAGGAAAGCAACAGCTGCTTTATAATTGGGGGG
>JANZLQ010000056.1:5155768-5196699 GCA_026212715.1 Elanus axillaris | reverse complement strand
ACCGGACACGACTCGGCCACAACTGAAAACACCAGCGCGTTATCAACGTTCTTCTCCTACGGAACCCAAAACCCAGCTCCCTGCCAGCTGCTGGGAAGACAGCGAACTCCATCCCAGCTGAAACCAGGACACGGGTGTATCTAGATCATCAATGTCTATACCAATGTTACTTTCACATCCAAAACCGCAGTGTAAATGTGATTAGTGCATCCAATTACAAGTAACACCGGCTTTAATAGCACTCTTGGCATTGCAGCTGAAAGTCTTCCCTGTGACAGAGAAACCATCCACAGCCCTCGGTCTGCCATCTCGCATACACACAAACACATCCACAACACAGTGACAGAGGCCTCATTTTCACACAGCTGTTCTTGCACGCTCAGTATTGTTTTACACAAGAGCAAGAGAGTACTATATTACATTGAATATAGAGCACCACAAAATAACACAGAAAGAAAAGGCCTGTTGGGTAGCATAGCCAACCACATCTGTTGGTTTTATAATAGATTTTTACAACGCTTAAAACATTTTATTAACACTTGAGCTTTGGAGTCCTGCAAGAATCTCAGCATTCAATGAAGACAGACAAACAAACCCAAAATTAAAACAGGTTGCCATGGTTCACAGTGGTTCTCATTTTGAAGTTTTTGCAGGCAGTAAAGATTATGCATTTACATGATGCAAGTAATAACAACTAATTTGTTTCACATTAAAAAAAAATTAAAAATCAGCATTAAGCCAATTCAAAGCATTTTTAGGGACCTCAAAAGTCGCTGATGTTAAAAGTTCCTAAGCATACTCTTGATTCATTACTGTTTCAGTTTTAAAGATGACTGCCAAAAACATGGCTGGCAACGATTAAGAAAAGACATAAGATTCTAGAATAACAAACTCCTACATAAAAGCAGCGTGAAGATCAAAAAGCTTTTTTGCATAAATACCGGCCCTTACTGTATTTTTTTGTGTATATATGTAGAGTACATACACACACACTACATACACGTATCTTCATACACAAGTCTATATCCGCATTAATACAAGGTACAAACTATAAAAGTGAAACCCCAGTTGGATGTGAGATTTTTCATGTCAGAATGTTCTAATATTAATTTGTTATTTTTATTTCCTTCTTGATGACAAATTTATTTTTGGTTTTCTGATCTTAATAATCATCCCTTAAAAAAAAAAAAAAAAAAAAAAAAGATAACTTGACTTTTGTACCTGGTGAAAAATATTAGTAAATATTCTGTGCTGGATTCTAATTTCTACATTTGTGAAAGTTAGAGTTTGATGACAGTTCTAGAAATACAAGTCAAATTAAATCTTCTTTTGACCCTTTCTAATTCCCAAGAGCAGAGATCACACTAGAATGTGACCTTACTTAAAATGATGGTGTTTAACTTAGGAGTACATCAGAAATACAAATATTTTCCTGAAATTAAATAGCTATGCGATACACACTCTAATTATGAAAACCATCCCACAGAGGTACTTGTATGCATTTTAATCTGACTCCTGTGCCCATGTTGTGCAAGAAGACTTGGCAAACTCCTTAATTCTCTTAGCTGCCAGCATGGGTGCTGGGAGTCAGCAGGGTGCCCGTGGGGCCGTCTTGCTTTGAGATTACACAAGCAAAGTGGACTAACCTAGAAGCTGCTTCTGCACCCGTTCTGTGCCACCAGAGGATTTCTTAGGTGTTGGCTGACTCTCCCGACAGCTACGTACAGAAGCTTTAGCTATGATGCACATAAATATCCATGACTCGGGCTGCCATTCCATTACCACCCAGCCACCCTTAATAAATTCCTGAGCACTTCACTTGACCTTCTGTACTTCTTATTCCTTGTTGTATTTTTATTCCTAACTCCATACATAATAATGAACGGTACCAGTACTGGCTTGATAGGAGAGTTGGCTATCACAGCAAATACACAATGACTTAACAAAAAAGACAAGACTCAAGCATCTCAGAGCACTTGAACTTGGTATAATTTCCTTTGTCACTAGTGGGTTTTAGTTTGGGGGTTTGGGTTTTTTTTTTTTTTTTAAACAAGATGATGTTTTATACTTCTCCATGCTCATCACAGTTTTTGTCAAAAGACTAAAGTTAATTTGAATCAATGCCCAAGACCTTAGTCTTAGTCCTATTAAAATCACCCAGTGTTTTTCCTTTGGCTTGAATAACAACATTTGACTAAACAATGTGTAAATCGTGATATACAAGCCAACTGAGGGTAAAGTCTGTTTGTTTATTCTATTGGTAATGACAAAGAAACACAAACCAAAAAGTTATGCATGTCTTCCTTATTTGTAAGAAAAAGTCAAGGTTTTGGCTCAGCACTGTTCCTAATTTGTATATTAACATCTTTTTTAGCATATGGGTGAGCGGGTCCGAACAGTTGGGCATGAAGAGGAAGCACAAGAACAGAAGAGAGATGAAGAAAATGGAAACTAAAAGAGGTACTAGTGTTTCTTGTTTCACACCTTATCCCTTGGCTGTCCAACCCAACATTTGCTTTTGTGATATAATGTTTTTGTACTTGCTTTCATGATGTATTTCTCAATTGAACAAACTAGTTTCTTTCAAGGAGAAGCCTGACACAATTGATGAGGCAGTTTATTAAGGCCAACCCCTACTTAGATTGCTATCATCCAGGATAGCTCTCCAGTTTCATCTCAGCATCATTTCTCCTTTTAACACCTTCACATACTTATACCATCCTGTATCCTAAGAACATATTATTAAAAAGTGGAAAAAAACAACCCCAAAATAATCCCACTTTCAGTGAGAGGACTGAAGACATTTTAAAATGACAAAAAAAACCCCTGTTAAATGACAAACCACAAAAACCCAAGAATGTCATGACTCAATACTGATCAGTTCGATGACAGTCCTTCACTTGACTTTATCTGAAGAGTTTTCCACTTTCTTCTGAGTCATTACAACAAAAGGAAGCTGATCCTTATGAACTTAAAATATGACTCTACCTTATAATGAGAGGTAAAAGTAAGTCACCTATAGGCTTATGTAGATAAAAACGTGATAATGGAAAGTGCATCCTTTGCTATAGATACTTTCATTTGCATTATCTAGTTCTGTACACAGATGCTCAGATTTGTGTGTGTATGTATATACTTACATGCATATGTATGTACATGTGTATGTATTTTACTCCACAGAGTGACAAATGTGTTTTATTCTCCCCTCTAAGTCTGAAGGTTAACCTTTGCAAAGATGTGTGCCATAACCTTGTGGTTGAAATATTTCACAATAGGTCTTTTGTAAAGAAATAAACAATTATATTTTTAAAGTCAAGAAAAAAAAATGTTCAATACAGAAAATTACCTCAGAAAAATAATCAATGATAGTTATTCATACTAAAACCATTTGTAAGAAACAGAATTAATATAAGACTAGTATAGAAAACGTCATTTGAAATATGATAGTTTTTTAATGTGACCGCAGAGGCATTTCTGTTGCAGAGTAATTTATTTCAAAATATATTGTGCTAATTTTCACTTGGCAAATCTGTTATTCCTTAGCTCACTGCCTACTCATTTGTGCACATGCCCAATGGTTTCTTATCAAATATTGCAAACCACATCAATTTTGTTTTGCCTTCAAAAGTGACAGATGACTTAGCTCTGTTCAGAGAATGTGGAGATCTACAAGTTTTCCTTGCAAGAAATTTAGATGCAAGGCCATGTTATCTTCATTTTTCAATTAGTACACAATCCCTAGTCAGTGATAAATTTCCCATCTTTTCATTCTCACACCTATTTGATTGCTCAGCAAGCTTAAAGTTCTCAGATTCCAACTTTGGCTCTCTTAAGCTTCCTCTATTATCACTTGAAAATTCAACATCTACCCTATGCTTTTTTTACTACATTGACAAGATTCCTATTTTTTTATATAAAATCATAGTTACTATACATAAAGGAAGACTTTAGTAAAACCAGACTGTGACATACAAGACCGGAAGTAAAATACAAAGAAAAAGTTCATCACCAGCAAATGAAATATTTATGTTGTTTAAATAAGAGAAAAATAGTTGTGCAAAAAAATAATGTTTCTTGTTCCTTTCAATTGATCATATACATACTTACAAAATATTTTCAAGTATCATATTTGTCAAATCAATCAAGCTATACTATTTTTCTTCAAAAGTGTGTAATGAGCATTACAATATTAATATTTGAGCCAATTGAAACTGATATTGCAAACAAAGTTTCATGAGGTAACATATCAAATGTCTTATTAAAAAAATCTCAGTGTCACACCCAATCTTCATTCTTCATCTGTTTCTCAGCTACAACCAAAAATAAACCCCAAGCACTGTCTTCCAAAACTAGACATATAAGAATAGGCTACCCTATAATTTATGACTCTGCCTAAATCATAGATATTCTTTGACTAGAGTTAAATGGAACTTACGTGTTTTGCAAATAGTTGTTAGAATTTGCCTAGGACATTTTGTAGGAAGAAGTGAGAGGAATTTGGGGAGTTATGTACATGGAACGTAAATGTAAATGTAGCAAAGATAAAGACCTGAAGGAAGCCCCCCCACGTGATATCCTTGTACCAAAAGTTCCTGGAAGAAAGAGGGAAACTACAGCTCCTGTGTGGAAATAATTTTAGTTCTACACACAAAACCCCAGGCAGTAGCACACACAGGCTCACATAATCTGCATAATCAGTTGTTTTCCAAGAAGATGAATCCAGACTACAACTGCAAATAAATGAATCCTAGGTTAGGGAATAGATGGGCTACAAGGTTAAAGGAGAGGATCTTGGCTTGTTTACTTTATCCAAAAACCAGACCAACAGGGAAAATAACTCATGTTTATAGAAAAGCCTTATGTGAAAAACAAAGCAAACAAAATTCTCTTCCCATGTAAAAGGAAAGATAATACTGGCGTAAACAAAAAAAGTATACCCTTGGTTATAAATTCAGGCCAAAGAAAACTTCAACCCATCAGTCCCAGGAGTAATACTGAAGGTATAGTTAGGCTGAGAAGGCCTCCCAACCCCATCAGCTTTAAAATGTTCTTTGGTCACCCTATGAAAGGAATAATTGTCTTTCTATGAAGAGACTGGCTTCTTTTATTCCAACGTTCCTGTTTACTGTTTTTCTGTGCTAGTTTTTAGGTCAATTCAATAAAACCAAACAAGATTCACTTTTAAGAACCTTGTAACATTCCTTTGAAAACAATTAAATATGTTTAATACCATTTTTGTTTCATGGGATGAAAACCTTAAATTAATAAACATTTCCGCTTTAGAGATGTGTGCTGAAAAACACGGGCATAAGAAGCATCATATCATACTATAAAGGAGGGAGAAAGTCCCATATTTCAGGCCACATGACAAAGAGAAATTCTGCAATGCTGAATTACGTTCTATAACCAACTTAGTCAGCTATTTTGCCTCTACCTGCCTAACAAGGATCTAGAGAAAAGATAGACCTGGTCTCTTCCAGAAGTGCCCAGTAAAAGGAGAGGCAACAAGCAGAAATTGCAGTGGGGGAAACTCCAACTACGTGCAAGAAAACATTACTCACAGAGAGAGTTGTCAAACATCGGAATAGGTTGTCCAGGAAGTTTGGAGACTCCCATCTCTGGAGATATCAAAACCTGGCTGGGCAAGGGCCTCAGCAATCTGATCTAACTTTTGGGCAGGAGGTTGAATAAGGTGGCCTCCCAAGATCCCTTCATAATTCTAAAAATATGCATATTTCTACAGCACTTGCTTGAACTGGAGGAAATGGCTGCATGTCCTTATGGAAATTATAACATACATGCTTGAAGCTTATACCTTTCTGATTCTATTTAAAGATCACATCAATAGCTTATTAATTAAGAGCATTACTGAAAAAGAGTAAGGCAACCTTATCCGTAAACTCCAAACAAGTGGATAAAACAAAATAGGTTTGTGGGCTAATTTTATAGAGACTTAGAAATCCAAATGTGTTGCAGGTATAAAAACCAATATGCTGGATCTTCAGTGTAACATCTCTTCACGCTAGAGTTTTTGAACAGCTAGAGTTTTTGAATGGAAATGCTGTCAGTCAACTTTTTTGTTTTGCGTTCATTAAAAAATAACAGAACAAGGAAACAAATACTGTTTAAAATTCACGAAGTATGCTGTAAACATTGAAAAATGTTATCAAGATACCTGCAGTTTGACACTACATGAGTCTATAGGTGAAAGTTATTTCCCCCAAACATTACCTCTTGCAGCTATGCATACTAACAGCAAAACGATGTGAAAGAATTTTTATTACAATAAACAGGACCTTCTTGACATGACTGTCTAGAAGTCTAATAATTTATTCTATTTGGAAATGTGCATATTTCAGTTGCTGTAAATATTTGCATTGACTACAAATAATGTGTTCTTTTTTCATGCAATTAAAATGAGATGTAAATACCTAATCAAAATATACATTTGCCTAGTAGCAGCATTGTTCAGATTTGTCCCTTCAGAAGCAAATGAAGAACAAATACACGTGTAGCACTGTGGTCCTATAAATACAGTATTGCCATCACTAGTAGTAGGTCGCAGGCTTCCTATTGAGTTTGCAAGGCCTCAGGACTAAGGCTTATCAGGTTTTCTTGCTTTGAGCTTGTCTTGACTTGCCTCAAGCTTTCTTTTCACTTGGTTTAGCTAGCATTTAACAACCAGATGGGTAGGCTTAACTTGCCTCAAGCTTTCTTTTCACTTGGTTTAGCTAGCATTTAACAACCAGATGGGTAGGCTTAACTTGGTTTACACGTACTTATCTTTGCACGGTAGACATGTTGTGTTTATATATAAGGTAGCAGCAAGTAGTTATTCTGCACAGAGTGGGGTATTTATGGCTGTAGCAGAATAACATAGTGTAGAAGAATAGAGACCTGGCATGGAGCAGAGGCCTCTAGAAGTGGCAGAGCTGGCTGCAACACAGGAGTACCTGGGATGTCAAGAGATGGGGCGCAGGCTGGCAACGGAAACCCCCAGGTTGGCAAACTACTCACTAACGATCAGGTGAAAAACAATAATCCACCCCTGGCCAAAACCGGTTTTGGAGGTGACAGACAGAACAAAGAAACAAGTATCTAACATAGGTAAAACGCACCACAGAGCACATCTGCAGAACAGTGAAGAAACAACAAGGCGCAAAGATGTCCTAGCAAACGTATAAAAAGGTCTCGAGTTGTATATGTTCTAGGGCAAGGAGGAAGAAAACATCATGATCAGACTCCTTCAGGCAAAAGGATGCTGACAGCTTGCCATATTTTCCTCCCTTCTTCCCCTCACTACTTCTCGCAGCAGTGAAAGATTAAGAACTACTAGGTGTGCGTTTAACTGTATTATTATTTGTTGTGCTAACTGCATTATTTAACTTCTTATGGTTTTTTCTGTACTAGATTTCTCTTTATTACTGTTTCTTTCTGTAATAATTAAATCTGAACTGCTAAAAATAGTTCTTAGTCTGTTAAGATGTCAATTAAGAAAATAACAAATTCTGACTTTCCTTAAAAAAGGTGTTTGTTTTGCCTGTAACAAGATATTGAGCATAACATTTGCTTTAGTGTTGTCAAGTATCATGACAATAACAACATCATAGACAACAGTTGAATTATGCCTAGAACACTGTTCAATTACTATTTAATTATTAATACAGAAATTCATCAAAATAATGGGAGTCAGTAAGTAGTGTTTCTATTCTATGTAAGCAAAAAAAAAAAGTCCTGCATATTTTGAGATATGTGTATATACATGTATTTTAGCACATCAGTTCTGGGTGAACATTGCCACCTCCTACTGAGTTTTCATTGTTTTTCTTTTGTTTTGCGGTACTCTAACAGACAACTTTATGATAAGAAGATTAGGCTTTTTTATATATATTTCTTCTTTCATGCAAACTCATGAAAAAAACCCCAAGATCATTACTTGTTCTGGAAATCAGACTTTTAAATTTGCAGCCGTCCATACCTATAAAAATTGTCTGAAAACAGAAGTACACTTTACGGCTAAACTGATCTTTGAATCAAAAACACCAAACGCTTTTTTCCCCCTCAGAGAGTATTTGATGAGTACCTCATGGGATTGTTCACCAGGTATAAACAAAGAAAATAAACAGAACACCTAGATAGATATTCTCTTTGTATAACATGCACACAAGAAAAAGAATTAATTCTTTTCTGATTGCCTTTGATTATTGTGTTCAATGACTGCATGCTTTAGTGACTCTACACATGGCATTTTCATAAAGTAATCTACACAAAATAAAAGTCACAGTCAGTTGCCTTTCTCAAATACCTCAGCTCAACTTTTCTCACTCCAGCACGTTCCTTCTTAACTGAATTTGGCTATGCACTAATTAGCACAAAATGAAATATATGTACATCTGGAGTACTACAGATTTTTTTCTGCAAATTTTAACAGCACATCTTAAGCATACCCAGATTTTATTTTGTCTTCAATATGCAGAAACTTATGCTTTCTATCAAACAATTTGCAAAGAGCTATCATGCTACACATTTCTGGGAAACTCTTTTACAGCATCTCCAGAGGCATTTGGATAAAGAATATTTTAGTGTGCATTGGGCTCATTAAAGTATCTCTTCCCTAAAGTCCCATTCTCAACCCTGTTTCCAGAACAGATGACTTTGGGCAGAGGGAAGATTTTTGCCCCCACATAGAACTTTCAGAAATGTCAGGTGACTGCCAATTTATTCTTGAATGCTAATTGTGTAATTGTGTGCATGTGTGATTGGGAACGAGATAGAGGGATTTGGGGAGATCCTGGTCATGGCAGGTACAGTGTGCAATTGCACCTCAGAGATTCTGAGATTAGAAAACTTGTGTTATTTTGATTAGATTTTTTTTTTTTTGCTAAGCTGTAACTTGACATCTTGCAAATCCTTACTCTAAAAGTATCGTATTTACATCATTACTATCTCTGTATGAAACATAGGCAAATACTAAGAAACTAATACACATAATGGATGCTTCTTATGATGTCAAATCAAGAAGGTGACTTTCATGCTCTTAGTCACAAACTTCGGGAGCTCAGTGACTGCTTGAGAGGCATTTGCCAAAGTTTGCACTATGCTTATAGAGAACGGCACCTACATATTTAATGTCACATATAGAAACATGAGCCTAGTCCTGTAAAATGTGTGGTGTGTTAAAGCTCAAACACAGCAAAGCGCTTGGCGCACTCTTTGGCATAAAACAACGCTTCATTCCCACAGGGTTCAAAAAGGCTCAAGTACAGGCTTTCATGTATCTAAACTGAGAGGCGGAAAGCTCCTAGCTACAAGTGCTTAATGAAGACACTAGCATAGGCACACACAGCACAGAAATGGTTTCAGACAGCAGTAATTTCAGATATATAGCCCAGACACGTTCAACTGGCCTAGTCAGTGGGTTTGATTTTACAGGGACACTGAAAGCTGCTAATACCTGGGCTGAATCTATGCTGGGATGCTGTCTGAGATACCAGATAAATCAGGCAGCAGGAGGGGACTATCTGCAGCTCTGTGCAGACTATTTCCGAGATGATAAATACTTTACTTCTGTACAGAACAATTCTTTATGCCTCTGATATAGAGAGGGGACCCAAGAGGCTTCACCACACAAAATTGCATACAGTCAAATCAAATAGCTGCAAACCAAATTTTACCCTATGTATAATAACAATAACAACAACAATAATAATAATAAATTTCTCTTAGCCCTAATTTGCTTTGAATGAGATCACATTAGCTATAACAGTGACTGGACGTGGACAAGAAAACTTTAGTGTTAAAAACAAGGTATCTACAGATAAAATATAGTGAACATTGTTTATTGTGTGGCTTAACTTGCATTTGGATGCTTGATGACACATTTATACCATAATGTAAATAACGATAATTTGGCCTCACACTAGCAGATAGCACTGTTGACATTTTCTCTAGGGAAAAATCAAACACACACACACCCCAAATCCCAAAACAAAACAACCAGCATTCAGTGAATTTCAGTATATATTTAGTTTGTATTTAGAATTACTTCATGCAAAAATCAGGAATTTAAATAAAGCTTCTTTCATTGCTTATGAATCACTGTTCTACACAACCTAATCAGATTCCTTCTGCTGCATTCACTGAAAACAATATTAAGCTGAAATATAGATTGAAGTTTATCTAAAACTACACCATTAAAATAATTTATGAAATATTAATAGACAGTTTTGCATATCACTCAAACATCAGTGCAAACTCCCACACCTTTGTAACTGCATACCTACGGCATTTGGCTTTATTTATCAGCTCTTTCACCTTCATAATATTAAAGGTGACGTATTTGCCCCACTAAGCAAGACAGAAACACATTCAAATGCTTGATCTAAGGTAATGACTGGGCTCAGTTGAAATACTGCAATAAATAAGACACACATATTCCTGCATAGCTGAAGAACATTTTTGTCTTAATTTTGCTTTCTCTCTGTCCAAAGAAAGCATCTCAACTAAGGGCTAAGGGGTTTTACTATTCAAAAAGAGCAATAGAAATGTCTTAGAAAAAAATAATGAAAAACAAGTTGTATAACACTGACAATTTTAGGGTATTATAGTCAACGGAAATGAAGGAGCGCAGAAAAATCCGCTTTGCTCAACTGAGGCTTACTGGAGAAAATGCCAGACATGCTCACACCTCCTACATTTCCCCTGAATGGATGGACTGCTCTAGGAATAACAGCCAAAGATTTTGAGGCCTCAGTATTTTTAAACAGAAAACCTGAAGGCTACAGCTCTGAAATACTGTGGAAAATTAGAGGTCCCCTCCCTTTTCCCCAGCTGCCCTCAAGGCGCTAGATAAGGACAAGATCCCTACTCCTGAAGATGGCGAGCACCACAGGGGGTGGCCCAGGGACCCCCTGGAAGGAGGTCGAAGACCTGGCAGACCCCAGCGAGCTAAGCAGTGTCCAAGACGAGGCGGTGGATGCAACAACAGGACAGAGACACCCCACAGTTTGCAACCAGTGACACAACAGCGTCTAATAACAACCTGTAACATCAGTCCCATAAACCACGTAAAGCACTACCATCTTAGATGCAGAGCCGTTGCACATTAGAGATATTTGTTTCCCACATCAACCTCTGCCAGGTAGATCCTATCTTGCGCACTGATGTGCTTCCCCCTCCCCCCAATATCTCCAGGAGTGGGGATTCCACAGCCTCTCTTAGTGATGCAATCTACTGCTATGGTTTAACCCCAGCCAGCCACTAAGTACCATGCAGCTGCTCACTCACCAGCAAAAACCAGCACACCAAGGTAATGATGCTTTAGACCAGAGAGTAACTAAAAGTTAAGCATCAGTCCAACTATGTAAAAAAAAGATGTCTACCTTAGCCCATAATTTACACGGTGTTTAAATTAGACCTTGTTAAGAAATCGCTATTCAGTCAAAGTCTTTATTCTACTGCTACTTATAATACTTCAAGTAAGCAGATTTTTTACACAATTTCCATGAAATTGTACTTCAAGAAAAATCCTTCTCAAGGGGGGCTTTCTGTAATGAAACCTCTGACTAGGTTTGAGAGAGGGGAGAAGGTTATTTTGTTGTTATTGCTGAGATTATAACTACATGTTTTACGTCAAATATTTTGCTCCATGAAATACTTCTTAAAGTCAGCAGTATTTTAATTTCTCAAACGGGCATTACTTCCATCTCGGATAGCTCTTCTTTCTCAGCTGCCAAGGTTATAATTTTAGGTTTATGGAAAGATTAGACAGTAACAGCATTCCCTCCCTTTCCTCCATACTCCAATCGCTCTTCCTGCTCCAGTGTTACTTGCTCAATACTTCCTTTTTGGGTACAATAATTAATTATACTGAAAATTGCCCAGTCATTGCCCGGTCACCACAAGTGAATTTTGCAGTATATCAGCACCACCACATTCCCTCAGAAGTCATGGGAAAAAAACTATGTCAAAGGAAGAAGGATAATTTCCTGTTATTTTTGTACTGTATGGTTAATTCTGTCATTGTCTTAATATATGTTAAGGTACCAAAAGATACCAGAGTCTTTATGATACTTTCTGCTACAGGAGAAATTATTTTACCGTAGGCAGAGAAGTACGACTCACTTGCAAAAAGAACAAAAAATGCCTAAAATAAAAAAAGAATGCTATTCAAAATGCTCAAGTATCTCTTGAATTACCCTTGAGAACAATTTACATTTCAGTCCTGGCATTCTCCTTGCAAATTAGAAGGAAATTCTGTAATCTTTCAGTAAATAAAACTGAATGGTTTTCAGCAAAACCACATCTACTTTTGGAGGGGGGGGGGGGTGTGAAAGGAAAAAATTTTACCTTTAATTACTGTTGAAATTGCAGTCTCCTGTGTATGATTCAGCCACCTTCTTGTCACAAACATCCAAATAAGGTCTTTAATTGTAATGATTGTGTCCTGTGTCTCAATTTACCGATTGTCTGATTATTCTGTCTAGAAACAGAAATCATTTTCATACTCTTTAAATATCCAGTTTATACCAACATTTTAAAAACCCATACCTAATAATTACACATACCAGTATATACTATTAAATTTTATCTGCTCTTTTGAAAGCTACTTTGCATACTCCTTAATCCATTAGTTAGTTTTCCTCTATTTGCTGAAATGTGATGTTAACAACCTAGCACCAGCAAACATACCAATCAGTTATATTTTTTTCATCATTCATTTTTCCTGTATCTGGTCAAAGTTATAAATATACTTTATTAAAAAACTGAAAAGTGAAAAATAAAGTGACATATGACCAGAAACACAGGTCAATAACCTTTGATCACCCAGTTTTGCCAAACTGATACAATTCCATTGAAACTGGTGAAATTATTAAGGTATCCATTGCTGTAGGAAAGCTCATCCAATATCACAGGATTCACCCAACTGCACTCTCCAAAGCTTGGGGTGGAATTCAGAATTCTTTCTGACTGTAAATCTTGAGCAGCTCCCATTAAAGCCAAAAAGCTGGGGGGATATACAGCACATTTAAATTAGAGCCAGGTATTAGTCACAGGCCTCTCAAAACTCTCAAAGCCAGTGTCAGATGTGAATGTCAAATAGCCATGTATTCTTTTGAAATATCAGAGAGCAATGTGCAGACGTGTGTACTTCGATGTCTTCATGTCAGTATTTAATGCTTCCAGTAATATTTAATTTATAATCAGGACTGCAAAATTAATCTCAGATTTTTCTGCGTTTTAAGTTCAGAAATAGCAACAGTTAAGCAAAGGCCTTATATGAAATAATGAAAAATTTTATCTTAGCCTTTCCAAGACAGATAAAAAGCCAACAAGTTTATAATTGTACTAAAACATACAGCTCAATCTTTTCAAACTTACCAAGCAACAGAAATCAATGTTTGTTCCCACTGTCTGCCAAATCAGGTTATTTGTTTGGGTTCCACATATATATGGATTTGAAAATCCCCCACTAATGTGAAAACTAAAGGACTGACTCAGTTTCTGCTTGAAACAGACAAACAAAAAGAAAGCCTTTTATCTACTTAGCCTAGTATGTCCTTAGCAAAATTTCAAAGACTTAAAAAATAGGAACACTACACACACATTTTTAGTAGCCATTACTAATCGTCAACACAAACCAGACTGCTAGCTCACGGTACTCAGGAAAACAAATACACATCATTGTAGGTGGTGACTGCATCCAAAATCCCTTTTCACTCCTTCGCTCCCGGGGCTACCGTTACTCCTGGAAATGAGGTTTGCCCAGTATTGCCCTGAAAAGGGTGCCGCTCCCCCAGACTAACCGCGCACACGCACACAAGCGTGCTCCGTGCTCTACCCTGGTACAGGGTCCCACAACCTGCTCCTCCGCCCACCTCTCCATCAGCCTCCCCTTCCCTGCTTGGGAAGACGCTGAATAAGGCATCTGGGCTTCCAACGGAGACACGCCAGTTCTTTAACACAAAACGGCGCCTGTGCGTTGACTTGCAGAACTTCCAAATAACTCAGAGATGAACGTGGAATACATAAAAGAGAGCTACTGTATAGCAACTTTGCAATTACAGCTTCTTACCTGTGAGCTGCTTATCCAAGTAATATTTACAATATACACTCAGACCTTCAAATGCAATCAACAGTTCCTTTACCACGTAGGTTTAACAATATGCTGTGAATGTCCTGACAGGCACAAAATTTTATCCATTAAATAGAAAAATGCATCATGCTAGAGCCATTTTTTTGTCAGCAAGAGATATGCACCTGGTAAGCAGATTAACCTTTTTTTTTTTTTTCATTGTTATTGTGCCAGGCTGCGGTTAAGATACTGTTGCTGAACAGAGTATCTCCCATTGGTATCCATCTCTTTGTAATGTCAATTTGTTCAAAAGAGGAGGAGGAGGAGGAATGGAAAGGTCACCAAGGGAGCACTGTGGCGGAAACAGACTTAACTGCAAGGTTCAAGCAAAAGATTTAGTTGAACTTCACTTACAGACTTAACACGCCACTAGTGCAGGTTTTTCAGATACAACGGAGGAATGCACTACTGCAATTTTTTAAGGCAAGAGTAACGCACTATTACAACCACAAGAGATTCACAAACAACCACAAGCACACACACACACTTAGAAACTGAAAGCATAAACAATATTCACCTACCCCTCCGGGTGAGGGCTCTCAGTCCCAGGGAAGCCACCTCAACCGTCATCCCGATCCAGGGGGGGAAGGCTTTCCTTCACAAGCCAACCGTGTAGTTGTAGAAGTGACTCCCCCGTTTCCAACCTGAATCTTAAGGTTTTTATCCCCTGACTCATGGAATGGTGTGTATGACTACGCCCGAGTGGATTATGACGTATCTGAGTGCAGTGTCCCCCTTACCTTCCCTTTGCTGCTCTGTGATTGTTTGAGTACAGGAGGTTGTCATTTGAAACTGAAGCTGAAACTCCCCAGTTGTGGGTTTTTTTACCTTGCCTCAGACAACTGAGTAGCAGAGGGATCGAGACTCAGGGCATACTATTTGTTAAGGGATTTCGAGGCTCCCTTCAGGTTTTGGTCCTCTGAATGGCACCGCCACCGCCCAGTTTGGTTTAGAGTTTATCAGACAGCCCAGGGCTCAGCTGTCTCCACAGCTCCCGGTGAGTCCCTTCTGCAGAGAGACGGCAACCCAAGGCTGGGTGGCTTTTGTGACCCCCCCCGAGAGTCGCCTGTGTGCACCGGCCAGGCTGAAGCTCTGGGCAGGACAACCCACGCTGCACGCAGCACACACGCTTAAGGGAAAGCAGAAACCTGATCAGTCCTCTACACTTCCGGCGGTCAAGGTCACTGCGATAAATATGAAGAACATTTAATAAATCCAAGTATGCGGTACAGTGTGACTGTAAGTAGTTAACACGTAGCACCTGCATTAGTCAAATGCAGATTTTGGTAGAAGCGGAAGGGTTGGCGGTTCCGTCCCCCCAACATTTTTATTTCAGTTTCCGTGTTGCTTGTTGTATTCAGTATTTGCTTTCCCTTCTCCTCTCCTGTTCCATGGGCTTGCCAGTACTGCTTTAAAAATTTCAAATTAATTTACAAACTAAAGAGAGAGGCAAGAGGGGATTAAGTGTGGTTACAAGTATGATTATGCTTGTTAGACTGTTTCAGCAGAGGTTCAAACCCAACAAGGAGAAGAAGGGAGGAAAATCTAAGGAGACGTTATGCTTATTATAGTTTCATAAGCACTTATCAGGACTTCTTAAAACTATCATCCTCTCTATCGCTACCAACTATATTCCTTTTACCAATACATTTAGAAGATTTCAGTGCTGCAGATAGAGCGACTTCTCAAAATGCTGAGCAATTATTTTTCTAAACCAGTAACAATGATAGTTTACACGTTGGTACTTCTCTGCAACGCCACTTCAGCGTGACATCCCAGTCTCTGAAGAAGTTATCCAGAACTAGTGTTTCATAAAAGTGAAACTTTATACTCTTACTGCATACTGTTACTGCAGTTACGAATGAAACGCTTTGGAGTACTACAACCCCCTCCCCCTGCCCCCCACCTTGTAAGTGGACATTAAAATCCTGTTCTCAGGGCGGGGGGCCAGGAGAAAATGCATGCTTAGGTCACCGAAATGTCACTCAGTGCCGCAGCAGTGTTAGAGGGTAGCCAAGAGTCCGTGAGCAACCAAAGCACAAGGCAGAGTTTTCATGTGGTTTTATCTAAAACCACGTGGGTCTGGATTTACTTCTTCCAGACACTGTGGTGACCAAGCACATGTGGCTTTAAATGAAGATTTTATTGTCAAGGCATTAATTTCAATCCTTAGACTAAGGAAAATCTGGAATTTAAATAGCAATTTCTCTCTCATCTTTATTAAAAATGAGCATGTGTGCACTGTTTTACATAGCAAGTGTATAAATATAATGCAACTATTTACCAGATCTTTAGATTTTATTCCACTAACCATTTCAATGATTTATTCAGACTACACGTGGTTACATCTTTCTGCAATTTCAGAATTTTCCAGAGCTCCAAAAGGCCACGAATTGACAGAGGAAAAAGGCAGGGGGGGAGGTATATTATTCAGGAAAAACGGAGCTAAAACGAAGCATTAAAATTAAATGTAAGTCGCTAACTGAAATTATACGAGTACATATACAGCTAGTTCTCTGAACACTGTGTGTCAGTACATCTGCTGTGCTCAGATCAATGAACAAAATTCCATAGACTGTTAGGCTGACAGAGGTCAAGCAGACCTCAGCATGTGAGGTGACTCCCCAATTCTGGCTGCAACACATGGGAAAAATGAGGATGTGACTGAAGAGTGATTCCATAACCTACTTGGCAAACCAGCCCATGACTCAGACACTTGAAATTAGAAGATGTGCACAGAAGCAAAAAAAAAAAAAGTAAATGTAGATCCTTACTTTTCACTTCATTATTCCCCAGCCAAACTGCACTGGCAGTCTTCTTCATATGGCTCAGGGTGCCAAGTTTTTAGTGTTCCATAGAACATGCACAAACTTTTTTTGAGGGATAGAAGAAAAAAAGAAAATCTAAAATAATAGAAGTGAAATACAAAAAACATGCAAGCATTTAAAAATGTTATTTTATCGCTTTGGGTTTAGAACAAGAATTGTCATCTAGTATCAAATCTACTAGCTAAGACACAAACCCAAAACAAATACGTGTCATTACCCAGTAGCCAAGACCCCCTGAAATGGGACAGTGCGAAGTGGGCAACATTTTCTACTCAGTTCAGAAATGTATTCTCCTTATGAATCTGTTCTAAAGATCTGGCACTGAGATTGTTCTCAGCCATTCACCTCAACTACACCGTCAGAAGTAAGAGGTGTAGAAATACACAGTTCAAGTCCTGTGACTTATATGCCCTTGTTGTAAAAATTAGAAATAAATAGGGCAGCTTGGCTAATGAAGAGCCTTGTGGAAGCAACACCAATCAAACCCTCCTTTAGAGAATTTAGTACACAGCTAGAAATATGACAGCTGCTTTTTCCTTTACTTAAATTGAGTTTCCAAAAATAATTACCTCTTAAAACGTTCATGTAATTGGAACACACAGGAATCAGCCCATTTTTGCCTTCGGGATACAAATAACTGTTAGCTTGAGTTAGGTGTTAGCAGAGACAAGTATGGTGCCTTACATAAACAGAGAAAATACATACACCATTTGTGTAGCTCCTTACACGTATACTGTAAAAATAATATAGCGTGACAGGAATCCTTCATTAGATTCAACTGTTTGCTAGAACACGAAAAGGAAGGTGTTGATCACCCCGAAATTACTATTTCTTTTCACATTGTTTTAAGATATTTGTGAAAGATATTCACAATAAATAATGAGAGGCTTTATTTAACAGATGAGACATAAGCTTGCTCTTGCTAGTCTTAAGACTCTGTGATATTTTGGCATTTGAACTGGAGATAGCCTGTATTTAAAAATTAGGCCTCTTTATTGCAATAGATCTTACAACATTTTATTTTAATTAGAGTTACATATTAGGGTTAAAACTAACCTGCTTATGAACAGTGCATGAAATTTTAATTAAAAGACCACTAAATTATTCATATTTAATGAAACTGCCAGCAATTCAGCAGAAAAGTTCAACAACATTTATCATATTATTACACTAATGAACTTGTTCTTTCTAATTAATGAATAAAAAGTTCATAAGAATTCATAGAAATTTCTTAAAGGTTGATTTATCTTCAGATGTGTAAGAAAAAGTAGACCTAAATATGTTCCCAGATCTTAAAAAAGAAATCTGAACTTTAAAAAATATTCATGAAAGCAACATAATGAACAAGTTTTGCACTTTTTGATGGGAAACTGGTCAGATACGTAGCAATAATTAAGAGTATGTTCAGAAGAGGACATGGAAAAATACAGTATGTAAAAAGATACTAACAGCAGGAGGTACAGATGAACTAGAAAGAACCACTAACAAGGAGGATAATTAATAATGGAAAAGTAAATTATCCCATAACTGATTAAAAAAAGAGACAAATGTAGTTGTGAATAGAATAGGAAAGATACAAGTTCTTGGCCTTCATCATTACAAAAAAACTAAGCAAAGCAAAAACAGTGAATATACTTCGTCTTTCAAACAATTTCGATTGGACACAGGGGCTGGCTTCCAAAAGGTGATGGAAGTAGTCAGAAAAACACAGCACTTCGATAGGATTCGCGTTCGGTTCTGTGACAGGCCTGTTACAGCCCTGGCAGCATTTAGCCCTTCTTGGTCTTAAACAAATCTAAACCCTGGGAAGATAAGAAGCAACTGTGGGAAGCGTGTTACAGCGCTTCTGAGCCCCGCGGTGCGTTCTGTTAAGCCCTGCAGAAGGAACGTCCTCCCCTGCTACGCTCCTGCACAAGTGCTCCTCCTCGAGCAGCTCTCTTCTATATGGCCAGAATTGCAGTTAAACCCAAACAAACTGAAACACCCCCACACCCCCATTAGTGCAACGCAAGGCTTGACAGTTACTGGAAACGAGGCAATAAGGCACAGACAAAGCCACAAGGAGAACGACCGGACCTTCCTCCTATTTTCCCCACACATAATCGCATGAGTACAACCTGTTGAGATGGCAGATGACCACGCCTGCCTTTTATTCTGCTTAAAGGTGAAGCCCAAATTTTTAAATAACCCCAAATCCCCAAGTATCTCAGTATCTTTGAGGCACAAACCAGAAACAAACTCAGAAGTACTTTCATTTCCATAAAACGGAACTTCTATTTGACATTCCACTCTCTACTGAAACACCCATCTTGTGCTGAGCCACGGTCAAACTGAAGTCACCCATGCCGTTATCTGGCTACTCCCCAGCTTAGTCTCTCAAGGCGCCTGCTTTGTCTTAGTGTGAAAGTTTGCAAAGACCTCATCTTTTCCTTAAGTTTTCCATTGACCTTAAAGTGCAGGAGGGTGGAGAGCATTCTATCGAAGCACCACACCTCGTTCAGAACTTCCATGCTTTCCTAGGCAAAGGCTGCGTGCCGCTGGCCGGCGAAGACAAGCCCAAGAAATTTGGTCAGACCCCATACAGTCATTCTCATTTGAAAATACTCTTTGTTCCTCCTCAAACACAAAACGTAAATGGGCATGGCAGAAACTTCGTTTTATTGCCAGTACGACCCCTCTAGCCAGACACTGCTTTACGTTAAAAAGCTGTTAATCAGCTGTACCCAGAAACAACCTCTTTATAAGAGGAACAGGACCAGATCTGGTGGACCAGGTCCGGCCAGCAGCAAGACTAAACACCTGTTCCCGGCGAGCAAACACACACCGAGCACACAGATGGGCATACACACGGTCTGCAACACAGAATGCGGACGCACCTCTGCATGTTCACATGTACGCAGCATCGTAACAAGTCTTGCAACTGTCTACACATCCAAGCCAATCCTTTTTGCCCATTGAGAGAGGGGCAAGTAACCTTCATTCTTTTTTTTCAACATCTCCATGCATTAAGATAACCAGTATAAATTTTATTTGCCAGAATAGGGAAATAAAATTAAGGGTTGTTTTTTGCCCCCAACCTTTTTGACAGGGCAGATTAATATTTTATTTAACCTATCCCCCCTCCAGCCCTGAAAGTTTTCTTCCAACAAGTCAGTGGAAGCATAAGTTTCAAACTGAACATTTTATCCTAAAACACTGGTAAAATATGTCAGAGTACGCTGTGGTTTATCACCTCAGTTACAAATACGTATTACTCACATCCGAGTCCCTGCAAGCAGGGGTGCCCAACTCTGTTTCTGCAAATCTTGCCAAACGGTTTTATGGCTCAATACCAATAAATAAAAGCAACAGTTTTCACACAAGATATTTACCTGAATCTGAGCTGCTACAAAGTCTCACTTGATATTCCTTGTTTTGGAGGGAGTGGTAGGATGGCATAAGTCTGAGAGTCTCTTAAGCCTATCCCTTATCAACTAGGTCAGTGGAGTTAAATCCTTTATCTTCTACTTTAGAAGCACCACAATTGATCATGTCTGCCCTTCACATCACCACAGTTACTGGTTTCCGACTGCTTACTCTCACTATCACTGAAGATATGGAAAGCCATTAAAAAAAAAAAAAAGAAATTATAGTGCATGGTTGCATAGATCATCTTTAGATGAAAAATTAATTCAAATAAAAATCACTAGTCATGATTTTCTCTAAAAGCTAGTACTTCTGAATTTCTGTCACTGCTTTTCCACAATCTGCTTTGTTTCAAAGCCAAAATAACTGTCATTATAGCAAATAAGCTGTGCATAAATAAAATACTGTTGCCAAGAATATGGGATTTTGAAAACACTCATCAAATGTGTGGCTGTTTAAGACAGCTATTGTATGTGTCTTTCCAGGATGTTAGAGTAGCCCGATATCTGCGATCGCCCAGTCTGATGTAAATATTTCTTAAACTAACATTTTTTTGAATTTTTTTTTTTTAATCTTCAAGCTTGGCTAGGAACAAATATAATTCTGAGAGAGTACAAAAAAGGAGAAGCTGAGAGGATAGATGAGCATGAGCTTTCAGGCAAGGAAGGACAGGAAAAAAATAACATTGCCATTAGGCCACAACAAAATCTTACGTCGGAAGATATATGAACCTACAGCCATGATGAAGGGGAAGGATCTCGCTTCTCTCCCATTTGAGCGTATATGCATTAAGTGTAGGCACAGTAACAGCTGAAAATCTTATCCTAAATTGTTTCCATTTCTTGCTGGCATCTGATAAGCATTTGGAATATTCAGACACATAACAGAAAGAATAATATTCGCATCTGAATAATTCCTCCAAACAATTTTAATAGGCTATAGGTCAGCCATTCCCCCCACCCCCCCAAACTGTAAATAGCAGAAACCAGGGAAATTTAAAAAGAGTATTCTTTTGTCTTCTTAAGTCTTCTCTAGCAGCTTTTACCCCTGAAGTTTGGTTTCTAATTAATTTTTTCAAAAGTTGTAGTACTTTAATTAGCAGATTATACTCTTTCCTTAGTAAAAATCTCTTAAGAACAAAAACTACTAAATTAATAGTTACTGTTTAAATGACAAAACAAGTCTATAAAGAAAGAAGCAGCTTGTTATGAAATAAGACACTACAGGAAGCAAGCAAAATTTTAAAACCTAATACTTAAAAAGCCATAAAGTTTTCAAATTCATCTACAATTAATAGGAAAAGAAGGAACTTAACTAGCAAATCTCAAAACAATCTTTAATGATTAGCAATGAAAGCAATATTATAAAGCCAAAAGTATTTCATCACAAGTTACTCCAGAATTGTGAAAACTTCTTCCAACGGCAGCAATAGTTTTGAAGCTTTGCTTTCCACTATTTTGAATGCTAAGATTATATAATTTACATTTCCCTGCACATCTCCCTTAGCAACAAAGCTTCAAGTCTTCACGCCTTTTTTTGTCTAATTACAGAAAACAGAGAGCTCTTTCAACATTTACATTAGTTTCTTGAACTGCATAGCTGAAACACTGAGAGAATTTTATTCATTAATACATAAATACATAAATACATAAATAAATAAATAAATAAATAAATAAATAGAACCTCAGCACTTACAGATGCCTTTTAAAGTAGCAAGTCTGTGTGTATTTACCAGCGCCCAACAAAACAGCAACATCACACTTCGTACTCACAAGTTACACAGCTGTAAGAAACTTGAGGGAATACAGTTTTAAAACCTTGTTGATTCTTTGGAAAGACATCAAGGGGTGAAAAACAAGTGCATATTGTGCCCTGGGAAAAGACACTTGCTCTCTTAATTGGGTGAAGGTGATGGGGAGGAGCAGCATCAGGTGCCTCTGATGCTAATTAGCAGGTTTTGAGAGCATCAGGGACTATGCCAGCACCTGTGTTAAATCTCTGGCCATAGAAAGCCTGCACAGCCACATCCATCCCCTCCAGAAGGCGAGTTGGGTGCTGGTGCTAGAGGGTCTCCGGCCATCCTACCTGCACATCCCACACGCACGTGTTTTGGGTGCCAGCACGCTGGGGCAGGCTGGCAGTACGTGTAGGTGGAAGGTGGCAGAGGGGCTCGCAATGCCGCTTATTCATGTTTCTCCCTGTGGACTACCAGAGAGAAGTACTTCAAATCACTTCATATATTTAAATGCAGCAAGGAAATCAGAAGCTCAAGGGCAGCTGAATTAAATTGCCATACGTTAGCTTACCACGTACGATGCCTTTCCCAGACTTTTTAAGCGAACGAAACAACAAAAGCAATTTATTATTTGTGTTGTAAGCCAACTTTGATTAGGTACTAATGTGGCTGCCGTAAGTAATAGATATGAATAACAAGTAGTTCTGAAAGCATTATATATGTATGTATCTATCTGCATACCTCTTAATGGCATCTAGTTGTAGTCGACCGCTCAGTGACTCTGGGATGTGATCGTATGTGTGAACGGGTAGTGCTAGTAAAATGCTTGCTACGTTATCAGGAAATTACAGCTTGACTACTGGAGAAAATAAGAGGTGACCTGAACAGGAGATGGCATCAGTAGAAGCACAGGATGACCACAGAGACCCTGGGGACGCAAACACAAACATGTAAGGGTCAGTGGGCTGTTGCTGGAGGGGTGCACCCTTGGCTGCGGGGAAAAACTGGCTTTCAGTGTAACAGAAAGAGAACAAAGAGCAGGTATCCCCTGCAAATGAAACATCCCATAGACCGTAAGACTCGGACACGGCATGGAATTTGCAGACCAACGAAGAAAGAGCAAGTAAACAGACTGTGTTATAAAATACATACGTATAAAACCAGAGCTGCACCCAAGAGCGAGGAGGAAGAACCCCTGTGCATCCTACACCTCTGGTCGAGAACTCCCTGTAGCCACCCTTCTGCGCTAACTCATCGGACTAACAATCCGTTTCTGGTCCTGTCGGCAAGCGCGCTTCTTTAGCCCGCATCAACTGCCTTTGGTTTTTGGTTTCGTGCCCTACTCTAGAGATTGGTTGCAACATTTATCTGCCACACCATGTCGATCCATATCAAACTGGAAGCCAGACAAGCCTAAATCTCTAAAGCTGCGCTTCACCATCATTTTTCCTGTTTGACTTCTTTAAGACTCCAGCCCATTTTTAGGGATGTTGGGTTCGACTACCGCAAATCTGCAGAAAGATGCAGCTTCTTCCCTGTTCGTGACAAGTAGCACTTGTTACCATTATAAAATTATACATAAATAATTTTCATTCACATAAAGTAACTTATTTTTTGCAAGAGACCTTACATTCTCCTCCCACCGCATATATAGTTTTCATTCTATTTTTATGTTATTAAGTTTAAATGCATTTTTCTCTTCACTGCTTTTGTTGCAATACTGATTTTTTTGTCTAAGTCTGTTTAACTGTCTACCATAACATTTCTAATTTTATTTTAAGAGAGGGTTGCATTCAGGGTGGTTGCGTTCTGTTTGGGGCGTGATTCTCCAATGGCATTTCTCAGCAGCAAATGCTGAACAGCTGGAAACTACCTAATTAGAACGGAGAGGAAAAAAAGAAAAAGGATCTTTGAGATGAATAATAATCGCATCCATCACACTCATATTTTTTCTTATTTATGTAGCGTACACCTGTGTCTCACTGGCAATGAAAATGATTGTAGGATGAAACACTAAGCTGGCCTTATATCATATCCTTCCTTCTGTGAGCTTTAAATAGATTTTGTGTGTTCCTTTAATTATATAGGTAGATTTGTTTACTGAAGCATTCATGTTAAAACTCATCTCATGCAAAGGGGCAAATTACATTTTTAATTATGCTTCTCTGGGAGGGCTACATAGTTAAGATGATTTGCTGTCTTCTATTCTCCACAGACCTTCTAGAGATGATCATCATGGCAACTCAACGCAAAACACCTTCAGTGGCATCAAGTTTTCATACGGTAAATATGGATACATTTTTAAAGGTAAATCAGTGTATTAGGTTTTTAAAAAACACCTGCATTCGTGGTTCATCTACACCTTTAGGTAACAAAATGCTTTCATAAATAGGGCCCTCCGGGGCTAAACCAAAGCACACTGTTGAAAGACTGCAATTGAAAGATTCCTATTAACTTCAGAGAAATTAACTCAAACAGAACTACTTACATGGATAATATTAAACAAATAAAGAAACAGAAATGCTACATCCCTTGGTGTCTTCCATGTTTTTCTTAACATCTTAACAAATCCAATCTTTTTTATTTTATTTTAGTGTAAACTCTGCTCTCTCATGATTATAGAATAAACCTTTGAATTGTCTCTGAGCATATCTTAATGGTTCATATCTAAACGGCAAGAATAAAAAATCCAGAATACAACTCTATTTTTTTTTTAAACTCTATAGGATTTTTAAGCAAATCTCATTGCATTCTTGCCACAGAAGACTTGTGATCAGATTTTCCAATTTTACAACTCCATTAAAAATGGCTGGGAGCAGTTATAATCTTGAAATTACCTAACTCGGTGTTCTATCATTTCAAATTCAGATAATAACTTTCCAGCTAAATCTGAGAAGAAATGATCTTAAAATTAAAATGTACTCCTACACATCCATTGCTAATAACTGCCTCAAATAAACTACTTAGCTAGGAGCCACCTATTCTCTTAATGGATCTAAAAGCATGAGCTACTTTGAAAGTAGCAAATGAAAGCAGGCTGTGCTCTGAAAACTGACCCGTAGTGAGTCCGCAGAGAAAGAAGATATGAAGTAGAACAGAGGGCTGTCTTCCAGGCTTAGCTCCTAGTTTGAAGTATCGGGTTTGTCAGCAATTTTAAACCTCCACTTTTCTGCTGATATTATCATGATTTGAGGGCATGAACAGTGATGCTCACTTTGTTCACTGAGGCACCCTGCAATGTTGCGTAAATAAAAAAAATAAGCGAGTTCAGCACTTGACCCTTTCTGAGAAATATGGAACGGGTACTATACAAGTTTGTACATGTGCGTCTCTGTCAGTGTCAACTGAAACTTTCTGCTGTATCTATATCCCATTCTCTGGTGACTCCTAAATTTTCTAATGGCAACAAAAATCTGAAAACATTTCAGTTTGGGGAGGGGGATTGCCAGTTGGGGTTTTTTGCTAGACTTTTTGTGACCTCAAAAACTATTTTGTAAAATTTTGCTCTGCTTTTAGCACAAACACATGTAATTCATTGCCATGGTTATTTCTGTTGATACTGTTTCCTATGCACTTCATCTTTTTGACTAAAGCCACAAGGATATAATCAGGTAATTACTAATTCCCTTGCAGAGCTTTCTTGATTTCCTATGGCACCTACCGTTCAAATCTCATTTTCACTTTTGAGAGGTAAATATACCTCTCCTCATCAAAGTTCGTAATTTCTTTTAGCATTAGAGCTTCCTTATCTATCTCTTACGATGAATAATCAAAGATGACTTGGTATGTTGTTTAGGTTGTACAGCATAAATATTATGGCTAGGAGGTGTTTGCTTTGGGTTTGTGGTTGTTTTTTTTTAAATGAATGTATTTCTCAAATCTAAATCGTACATCCTGTTAACCACTTCTCCTCTAAACAAGTGTAAAAATAAAATTTACAGTAGCGACAAGAGAAGGTGTTGGGGTGATGTATCAATTCAATCACCTCTGCTTTACTTGTTTTATAGAGGCACAGAACACATCAAATTTGGAGAACTGTCAACATGTTTAGCAATTATTACCAAGCACTAATTTCACTAAAGCAGAACAGTGAAAGCTGCTTATCAAATGCTTGTGCTGCATATGACTTCTGGTGGCTTTTTCTGTTTGACTTTTTAACTCTCTAGGGAATGAAAATAGACATACGGCAAATTCAGTCTGACATTATGCTCCTGTTCCTTAGTCACAGAAGAAAATCATTTCAAGAAATGTTAACGCTGACCGTAATACTTGTAGATTTCACTTTCAGCTTAATCATACTCTGCAAAATACTGCCCAGCTTCATGCTGGAAGAAAGGCAGCTGCCAGTGTTTTAATCTGACACAACAGGCAGGGCTATTTTTCCCCCTTCCAGAGGTGCGCAGTCACGGCTGCCTGCTACTTGAACACTTTTTTAATTTTTTTATCCCTTTTCAGCAACTTGTTCCTTGCTTACTGTTCATAGGCTCCAAGTTGTTAACTGTTGAAAAGCCCCTACACTAGCTGCATCTTTAATAGTTTCATGTTAAATATTACACAGATAATTCAATACACCTTTTTGCCCTTGAATCTTGGTGGCGGTAACTGAAAGACTGATGCCAAACCTCGCTGGCATTGTGCCAATGTACATCAACACTTAAATCCAAGTCTAGATTTAAGCTTTTAAATATTATCTTGGAGTAACCCTACACTGAATCCATAAAACCCTGTTCGGCGTTTGTCTCCCAACCTGGGCGTGCTTTAATTTGCAGGATGGTTCCTTATTCATCTCAAAAATGTTCTAGGTGTGTAATTTTTGTTTCTTTGCACAATCAGAACGTCTGTGGTCTGAACAGTCAGGAAAATTTGCCAAACTCTTTAGTGTATAGAATACCGGGGCAATGGCCAAATCCTCCAAGGAGCCACAGCTCTTAAAATGCCAAAGAGCCCTGATCAGCAGCTTATATGCTAAATCAGACAGAGCCAGCCTCCAGCTTTCTGCTGGAGAGAGAGATTCGTGGAACCAAAAGAAGAGACAGCAAAAAGGAGAAGACCTAAAGACCACTCACTAGAAACTGAGGAGTCCTAGCTCTAATTCAGAGGACAATTTCATCCCTTTGGTCCTAAACTGTAAATTGCAAAAACAATTCTGGGAGCAAGAACAATGAGCAGGACACTCCTACCACTGCCTTCCTTTCTGTTTGATGCAATTTACACAGTTGCAGAGGCCAGCAGAGGCTACCTTGGCTTTTAATTAGGCCACTAGGATACTTTCCCAGGAGACGTGGCATTTAACCTTCCAGTAAAAAGTGGTACAAACCCCAGAACTACTGTTTCCCAGATGAGTTGTGCATGACGTTGTGATGTAAAAGACGGTGATTGCCACTTTTAAAATAAACAGTGCAGTTAATTTAAATAAAATTCTAAATATACACGCTTTAGGTTAGATTCTAAATTATCCAGAGCAGAGAGTCCCTCGTGTTTTCTGTTGTCAGCTTCACAGTTATAATAAGCAGGAGTTTGGGGTTGTCCTGGTGAAACACCTTGCTTGAACAGAAGCCTCTTTTACCATTTCTGGGCTCTATTACCTCTCACCAGGAGCAGATAACTGAAAATACACATTACTGGGTCGTAGTTTGTTCCCTCCCCCACACCTAGAGCTAGATAAAGCAAACATCTGAACTCCAGATTGCTCTAGCAGTCATCGCTCATCGCAAGAGGTGTTACACCCTGTATGTGAGTTTTGATGCCAGTGTTTGGACAAAATATGTCGGCATGTAAATGAGTTCTGGAAGTAATGGCAGGAAAGACTGAAAGAGAAAAAGACAGCAGCAGCAAATTCACTCCGCTATAAAGGAACACCCCAGTTCAGGCTGTTTATCCTGAACATTTGACTACTTTCCCCACCCCATGCAGAAATACAAAAGTATTCCTTAAACGCCAGAGATTTGAAGATAGTGGTGTCATTGGGACTCACTTAGGTGCCAGAGAATTTTCATAGGCACCTAAAACATGAGACTCCTATTGATTTCACTGGGAGTTCGGCACTTAATTGAGTATACGTTTCCTTTATCCAGCAAAAAACTGGTAACATTATAAGCAAATTTCTTTACAGATTTTATCACGAGGTAACAGATTATACTCACCTGACCATGAGAAAGCCTTCTGTAATGTATAAAGGAAAAACAAGAGCATAGCTTCTAACTTTTTTTTTTTACATTTTCACGTCTTCCCAACAGTGTGAAAAGATCCAGTTAAAAACTTGAAAAATTCCACCTCCTAGAGAATCCACAAAGAACAATAGACACATGAACAAATTCTGTGTAACGTGACATTGTCCACTTTATCTGAATTCCCCAGGTCAGATGCTTCAGGACGAAAGAAGACTGGAGGCAATGATTTTAAAAGTAATAATGCAATCCTCACTTCTCTCCAAAAAAATTAGAAGGATTAATGGGGGGAAGGAAGGGAAGGGGAAGAAACAGCAGATTTCAGATGGCTAATTAGCAAGTACATCTTTAGGCTTGCATCTTTATGACAACTAATTATGTTAATAAGCCACACAGTGACTGACTGCTTTTTTAGAAAGTCAAAGAAGTTAGAATTCACTCTACAGCTACCATTTAAGCAGACAGCTGTTGAGGGATGCATTTTCAAAGCTGTGTGTGGGAGCTACAACAAAGGTAAGGCTGGCCGTGACAGCAGCTTTCACAACTGTTGATGTTGTAGCTCTTTCTATTCAATATTAATAGATTCAGCATGCAATTATTTTGCCATCTGTCTCCTGTAGAACTGTTTATTTCTGTCCTTCAAGTAAGTACACCAAGAATATATATTGACTAATTTCCTCAAATATAATAACTAATAAATTACTATAATGAGGTTTTGTATACTGTATAAGAAAATAAGGCTATTAACATGACTTGTTACCTTTTTTCTACTATGCATAATTGCCAAGACAAATTAGTTAACTGTAGAATAACATTATCATATCTTTCAGCATGTACTAAGAGGTTTTTTAAAAATTTAGTTACGAAAATTACTATCGCCCTAAATAATTCTGCAATTTAAGCTCAATTGGTTCAGATCTCCTTTCCAGTTTTGTTACTCTCTGTTAATATTTCAGCAAGAAACTTGGTACGCTTTAGCTGTTCTATTTGCATTAGGTAAACCCCCCAAAATTAATTCTGTGGGACGTTGGCTTATTCAAATACAATCAAATGTGTCTGAAACTACAAATTTCCGTTTTGCAACTCTTAGCATCTTGATGAAGTTGTCATTAAGAAGGGAAGCTTACCAAGAGGGAACACACACGTAACCAAAATAAATGGCCCTTTCCGCTCTAATTACTTGCTACCTTAAAAGATCAGGGATATTTGGGAAATGCTGAGGAAACAGGAAAGTGGGTGAAAACATGAAGAATAAAATGTATGGAATAAAGAAGTATTCATTTGCAAAACACTCAGACTTCTAGAACTTGGAAAACTCAAATCACCATTATAATCAAAACTGAACCTTCAAAGTAATCTCTTCTTTATTCTGTTTTTCATCTCTGTAATATGTCATATTGTTAAGGAAGGATATGACATAAGATCCAACAATAAAGCTACAAAACTGAGGAACAAAAGCAGCTAACCTAACCACAGAGGATACTAAAATTGAATGGTCCTCATGCATCTGGTCAACTGAGGAGAGCAAGAGGCAAAGGCTCACAGGAAAACATGGCCCTGCTCTTGTACTGTCATGATGATCATGCCATGAAGAAAAGGCAAGGTGGGGAAAAAAAGAAATTTAGGGGCTTTTAGAAGTAACTTCTTTCTATTGCTTCTATGTTTTCTTACTGTAGCTTACTTACTATTTTCCCTAGAAACTTTGCTGTATCAATAATGTGTTATAATTAAGCAACAGGGTTTCACACACATTACTTAGAAAATTAATTTGAACCACCCTTTATTATCTGGGCTTGAAAACCATGATCTTGCATTAAAGCATGCAAGAAATGAGAATTTGTTAATTGTAAACTTTTTCAGATGAAAAACAAAGATTAAATATGTGCCTTCTCAATACAAGCATGTCATTGCTAAAAAGAGCTGGTAAAGCAGCTTTTCTTTTTCAGTTACTGTTTTCTAAAGCCTTTCACGTTTTGAGCAGCTTCACTTTCAAACATCGTTGGTGTTCACTTGAATGAATTAAGCAGTTATTAACTTTATTGCACATAACTGTTAACAATAAACTGATTTTTATTCAACATTACGGCTTTGGGTGGAGTATGTTTCCATTTGTTTACAGATGAGATTTAAGTTCATTTGCATATTACTTTGCCAACTTAGGGGTACAACCATTTTAGAGCAACAAAGCATATAAAGTTACATTTTCCTTTCAAAGTTGCTAGATAGGTTATCAACCTTGGAAAGTTACATTCCCGACTCCTGTGTAGTAGGTTTGTCATGACCTAAAGGTCACCTTCTCAAAGGTGATAGCAGATTAGAAAGAAAACATAGTAGATTTACACTTCCTAATTTCTAGGTTTCATTAAGTTAACACCAAAAATGAAATTTTACAACTAGTAATTCTCTCCAAAGTGCTAAATTCTGTGTAATATGTGTGCATAGAAATTTTTCTGTAAGTAAGCTACATAAGTATTATAACAAGACCGTTTCTTATTCTGACTAGATTGTTTATGTTTCTTGTTCAGAGGCCATGCCATTCACTAAGAAATAGTTCTGCCATCCTGGTCACTGATCAAAGCAAGATATTATGCCTCATCTTTAACTTGGATGAATGTTTTTCTGTTGTATATTTTTGACAAAATACCATCACTGAACATTTTATCTGTTGCTCATTCTGGTGTGCTTACTCTGGGCATTTTTTCCCCTTAAAATCTATCTTCATGCAAGGAAAGATTTGTGTCATTATGTGGCAGTTAGCAAGCACTTTTAATCTGCAATTCAGTCCAATTTTTTACATTTACAGTTTCAAGACTGTAGATAAAATTCATGTCACTAACAAATAATTAAAGTTACAAAATTAGCCTACTAAAGAAATAGTGTCACGTATGTAATTTAACCAATTGAAATATACTTATTATATAAAAGCAGTAGAATCTTTCATCAATACATTGTTTCTCCAAGTCAGAAGTATTTTCCTCTTAAATTTTTTAAATGTCTTTATAGCTAAAGAGAAGTTTCAGGCTGACAACACTAATGAATTACACACTCCATTTATTTCAAGATTGAATTACTTAGCTGTAGTTGAAACTAAAAGAAAGGAATCCTCCTCCCTCTGCTGTGTTCTTCACTCTCCAGTTTCAAGAAGCTGATCGAGTACTTGCATACTACTAGTGACAGAAGCTAGGATCCCAGATCCCAAAAGAGCAAGTACGGGATAATAAATGAAAATGAGGCCCTGTGAATTACTCTGAAGATACATGTCAATCCTCACCTAGAAATAAATTTCCTGTCTTTATGACTGCTCACTCCTTGGTCTCTAGGCTGAAATTAATTCTGAATGAAGATAAAACCAACTGCTTACTTCTCACAAATTGCTAAAGGCATTCAGCAGAAAAGTCTCAATGACTTTGCTTCATCTTGAACAGAACTTTCAGAAGTTGTGTCTGGTGTACACGGGATCTCTTGAGCTCTAAAGAAGGTCTATATATTACAGCTGAAGAAAAGTTGCATGCAAAATAAATGCTTCCATTCTAGATCCTTATAAGCAATTGATAAAGATTTTGGGTATCTAATGCAATGGTCTCTGGATTTGATACATCGCTCCAGACACTGAGTAAGCCAGACTAAAGTGTCCTAACACTTGACACAGAAATGAGAACTAAGTGGTCCTTTTTTTGGTTTTGTTTTAGTTGTTTGTGGTTTTGTTTGTTTGTTTTTTAATAAAAAGAACCTGAGACAAAAGATACCACATGCAAAAATAGCAGCCTACAATTTGTAAAAATAGTCCCTTATCGGTTCCTATGTTATTTATGGTTGTTTCTGTGGATGGTTCATGTTTTATCCCTTTTTTTCTGGTGGTTAGTAAGATCCTAAAGTTTTGATCATCTGTCAGCTGAAGGTTTAGATAGTCTTGGGGAAGAAAGGTGTCTTCCTTTCACACAGCAATAGAAATGGGGCACTTTCTTTGATGCTGACAATCACTTTTTTCCCCACTGTCCATTGAGCCAGGTAAACGTGTGAACTACAATCACACCTTGGAGAAGGAGTCATATACTGGATCTTGACAAATTTTGTGGGACAGCTGATCTGATATGTTGAGTGATACAATGTCAAAGCATCTGCAGAAATGGAAATCATTAAGTTGCGCAAAGCTGTGATGGGGGCGAATAAGAAAGAAGTATCTGAGGTTGAAGTGACCTTGCTGTATGGCATGATTTCAACATGGCTTCCCTTATTATTTTTTTATTGTCTTGCCCTACCTAACGGCAGCCTCCATTTCAGAGCCTCAAAGCCGGGGGAGCGCGGCAAGGGAGGCCAAGGGCTGTAGCTGTGAGAGCTGCATAATGCAGATTCAGGGCCAGCCCCAGCGACTGGCAGGAGTAAAGCAGGAGGTGATGCAGATGAGACAATTGTTAGTGGGAAAAGTAGATTAACGAGGTATGTAACACAGACGTCTGTGGGAACAAAAAGGGAAAGGAAAAAAAGAAAGAAAACAACCACCCATGGTAATTCAACTCCAACAACCACCCTACTGTTTACATTGAGGGCATCAGCGGAAACTCCTATTGCAGAGACATGAGTGCGTAGCCTAGCGGCTTGCTTGATAGGAGCCTGTTTCTTCTCATTATTCCAACCCGTTGCTAGTGTTTAACTCAAGGTAAACTGTAATGGATCCGCCTTTTTACTTCCTTCCAAGTAACCCATCAAAACTTCTCCAGACATCACCGCTGTTGTGTCCACAAATAGGGGAGGGTCTCCCATCGCAGTAGCGAGGCACAGAACTCATTAACAAGGGACAGCCAGCAGCAAACAAGACAATTATCTGAGCGAATACTCCTGCTCTGCTGTCCTGATAGCTTAAATTAACCTGTTTATAACTGGATCGAAACAGAGAGGAAGAAAAGTGCTTCAGCTCTCAGGTGGAAGGCAGAGATTCAGCTAGGACTGAAGACTAACTTTAGGACCCTTTCACCGCACAAATCCTGGGAAACAGTAGCTGGCCTCGTTATTTCTAGTTGGCATCTTTTCAAGGTATAGATTGTGTCCTAAGCCACTTCGGTATTTTGGCTTGTCATTTCATCCATTTGAGAACCAAGACCAACGTGTTTAATTGCTCTAACCCAAAAAGTTGTAAGACTCAGCTTATGAAGTACATTTTAGTATGGATCTGAAGAGAATTGCAGTTCGAATTCGGGCTCCACCTTAACAAAAAGTGTACATATATACCCAGGGATAAAAAGGCACTGGGAATCCGAGGTATTAAGCAGGGGTTTTGGAGAATAAAAAACTTGATTTCACCTTTGTTTAATTACCGTTTATCCTTCTTTCTCTTCAACAAACACATACAGTTAAAACATTCCATCAATGAAGTATAGGAAAATTTCAAAGATACCAATAACAAGAAATACCAATCAGGGGCCATTCATGGCAGTGGCAAAAGGGTGCCCCACATTTGTACAGTTTGAGCACGTTAGAGTTTTTAATTTCCGCTGTTGCTCCCAAAGCTCTTTACTAATAGAAGTAACTAATTTTGATCCAGGTGGCCAAGTCACAGGGCTGACTCTCCCCATTCACAGCTACAACCAGACACTACCTTGGGAGAGAGGAGCTCTCTTCAGATTTGTAAGTTTTTGGCGCTTTACCAGAAATTAAGCTATTTCCGTTCATTTGTATATTGTCTGTTTTTCCATTTTTCCATGCCCGGTAACTGGGATTTTATTGCATCACTGTTATTTTGCAGACACTGGTGTAGCAGCTGTGCAGTCAGCATCGCACCTCTCCTCCTAAACCCAAATCCAAGCAGACATTGCTGCTCTAATGCGTGTGACCTTGACTAATCCATCTCACTGGGAACAAGACCCCAGGGCTGAAGGAGCTTCTTACGTTTCTACAGTTTGGAGCTCATTTGATCTAGAGAATTAAAGAACCGTGTACTCTGACACACAACAGATATGGGAACAATGTGCATCTTCATCCCAAGTGTATTCATCCTACTCTGTAATAACACAATTTAAAAGGATTCCTGCCTGCTGGGTTGTTTGGTCAGAGATTAATGCTGTAATGCTCTTCAGCTGCTGCAGCATTTTGTACAAAAAGCACTGTTTGCAGTAGAAGTCTGAAGCCATGTGCACCCGGGAAGCAGCTGATTGATAGAAAATTTCAGTATCATAGTGATTTGGTTTTTAGCCTTCGGTCAACAAGGGATCTAAAGACATTCTGTCAAGCTGTCTTCTCTGCAGCTAAGCATGGTTGTGGTAGTAGAAATAAAGGCTAATTAGCAAAATAAAAATCATCCCCATTCAAATATTAAGCAGATTTTTTTTTCCTATTTGTTTTCTCGTTCGCATAATTACGCACTGAGAGGGAATCTACTTAATCTAAAAACTTTTAAAGCTGAATCTTTCATGCTTTTCTTGGGGTATCCCAGATTTTTTTTTTTCCAAACTTTTTGTTCATCAGTAATAATGCCCCTAAATTCAGTACACACCAAAATATACATGACAGAATTACAAATAATTGTTATAAATACTTTAAACATGAGTAAAAGAAGAAACACAGAGATATTCAAATTATTGTACAAAAATTATTCATTATTGCTTTTTGAGCTGAGCAACTTTGAACTAAAAAAACCCACCAAACGAACATATATAACCTGAATCATAACCTGGGAAACTAAATAATATCATTTAGTAGATCCACATGAATATGTTGTATGGAGTAAATCTAGAAAGGCATCAGTATAATTATTTAATCTTTACTTTAAGTTAATCTTGTCATACCCTTTTAACGTTACTCTCAAATCATCTGCTTCCTGGGGTTTGTCTTGATCGTTTCCTAGGTTTGGCTTGATCATAATATTGCCTCTCACTGCACAGACTCTAATGCACGGTGAGCTCTACTGAGAAGATTTGCTTGATACCGGTAAGTAGAAATACTTCCCATATGAACACCTAATAACCTGTCCTGCTATTCCTTAGTAGAATGGCCTGTACTTTTCAGTTACTGGCACTCATAATCACAAACTAATTCTTAGCATAAATAAAAACATTTTTCCATCCTCAGCAACTAAGTGTTTCAAGCAGAACAAACGGTCAGAGCAAATTTAAGAAAAATTGCTGATAGCCTAACTTTATATATATATATATACAGAACCAGAGGAAAATCCTAATGCTTCTGACTGACCTTCCAGGTATTTAATGAGGGAGCATCTAACATAACAAGTAAACTAGTGAACCGGTGAAGATAAAGGGCTACTATTTTGCCACAGAAAAAAAATCTTCAAACGAGCAATCTGTTGAGCATACCTAAATGGGCAGTATAGATTAATTTAAAACTCTCCAATACAAATTACTCTTTAGAAAGCCCTTTTTCTTTACTGCTGTGTCACAGTAAGATGAGACATATAAACATGTCTACTGAACAAACCACAGTCACGAAATCTCAATTTAATATACATAATACTGAAGGTGGAATAAAATCATCATTCCACTCATGTCCATTTATGTTCAACTTCACAGACAGAAGTTTTACTGATAACTAGAATTTTAGACCCTGAAATTTTCTTGTCTTGAGAAGCATACTCTAGATTAAATAAGAGACACACATATAAAAAATCACTTAATGTCACAATATAAATGTGGCTGGATACAATTATCAAAAGCGTTATTAAGCACTTCTATCTGTGCAGCCCAGGGAATAATTCCAAGCACCATCTCTGAATCCCCTTCATATAAATATTTCTGATCCTCTATCTGTAGACGACAAAGCAAATTAATATTTGATTGGTCTTTGGAATAAAATAAGCATTTAAATTATGGGACTAGTAACATGGCTTCCTATTGCTTTTTGAAAAATGTCATGAACTTAGGCTCAATATGGCCACTGTCAAAGTATATCAGAGGCTGCTTGTTTTGCTACTAGAGCTAGATTCCAAAAGGATCTTCTACCATGAACAAAAGTGTCTTGGAAAAAGCCACAGGAAATTTTTATATATGAATTAATTTGAAAATATCTTTTACTTTAATACGTTTATCTATCAGCTCTAACATTATCATCATATTCTTTGGAAGAGTTGGTGCCACAGAAAGCTTCTTACTACGTATACTCTAAGGTAGTATGTGGTTAAAAATAGATGTACAGTTATGGCTGAATTATCACAACATTCTGTGTTATATTTAGGAACATAAAGCTATAATTAGAGTATATTGCATACTGCCATTTAATTAATGCATTTATGAGCACAGATCTTTCCAACCGGAAACACTATTTCTAGTTAAATAGACTTTTGAAAATAATTGCTAGGATGAGAAAATAATTCTTTTCTTTACTCAATTTCCTGATTAACTCATTTAATAAGCATCACTGACTCCCAGAACCCAACGGAAGCTACACCTCTCAGTAATCCAGGCAGCATCACTCGAGCTTTATTTTGAGGAACAGCTGAGCTTGAATCAAAGATTGCTTCCTCAGTCTGTCCCCCATTAACTCAGTGTTTGACTTGCCCTGGTATGGTAGCAGCATCCTTTACTTCTTTTATTTAAAAGAAGGATCTGCATACCTCAGGGCTAAGCTATCAGAACAGGAAAACTGCTTCAACAAGGAGCAATCTTTGCTCTTGTTACTGTTCCTATATAAGGCAAGTGCCAGAAAAAAACCAACCACACCATAAAAAAAAAAACCCTAACACTAAGACATATCTTTGCCTCTAGTAACCTTTAATTGAAGGTTATCAAGATTCTTACAAGCTGTAGTAAATCGAACTACAAAACTACTACACTAGCTCATTCAGGTATTTGTCAAAAAACATTTGCATATAATTAAAAAAAGCACTTTCACAAAACGCATGAATTCAATGTCCTAAAGACGTGAAATATCCTTAACTGCGACATGTGACTTTAGTTGAGGTATTATAACACATAGAAATAAAAGCACATCATTCTGTCTGTATCATGTTGCTACAGGATTATCCATGAGACCAGGCAAAGACTAAATTGGGTTGTTTTGAGACTGTATTAGAAGAATGTGTGCATTATCACTACGGGTAGACAAAAATCATCAGCAGAAGAAGAGATTCAGTCTTCAGGAACACAAGCCTGGTTACCGGGATGTTCTAATAATTTCCTATACAGTTGAAATCAGGTGTGTTGGGGATTTTTTTCCTACATGTATATCATCAAGACACAGAGAACACTCCCTCTGAAAAAAATCAGTCTTACCAGAGGAAAATGAAATTCAAAGTGGCCTTCAGTGACAGTGGGCCAGCAGCTCCCCTTTTTCCATACTTTATTTTTGTCATCTAGAAAATGGGAGAATGCTGTTGTATTTGTTGGTAAAGCAGTAATAGAACGACTACTTTTTTTTTTTTGAGATCTACTAATGAAACGAGCATTAAAAACAAAAAAGGAAAAAACAAACTAAGAAACAAACAAAACCCAAAAAACAAACAGCCAGTCCATACTTCTATAGAGCTACCCAGAGCAAGTTATTAGTGATTTTGAAAAAAACGTAGCAAGTCAGTTTTGATTCTTGTCCTGTCTCTTGTTTTTTCGGGCAAATCCAAGAAACCTCAGAAAGATCAGTAGCCAGAGTAAGCCAAGCTGTCTAACACTCCCTAATCGTTTAAATCCTCTTGGTTAAGAAAGATGCATTACTTGAAGAAGGTACTTACAGACTGGAGAAAGAATGAAGAAAATAGAGTGCTCTCAGTACTACAAGAACATTTTGTCCAAACCACTTTAAAAAAGAAACAAAACAGAACAAAAAAACCCAAACCAAACCAAACCAAACAAACAAACAAAAAAACCCAAAAAACAACAGCAGGGCAGAAGAAAAAGGAAGAAGTATCACTGGGACTAGGAAGGAAAGAATAACCCACAGAACTGGTTAGAAACCTTTGGAAAAGGGCCTATGGAGGCCTATTATAAGAAATTTCCTTCTGCTTAACCAGAACTATTTTGACACTAGTGAGGCAGGCAGACATACACAGGAGAATGCAGTCACATGCAAAGACACAGCAGATGCTAAAATGCAGACAGCGGAGTTAAGAAGTTGTTTTCTTGGCACCAGAGGAGAGAACAGACAAAACAAATGTTAAAGGCTGCGCACCAGAATGACAAGCATCTTAAACTAAAGATGTCTGTGGCACAGAGATAAAAACATCCAGCAGACCCCTGCCTGGGTCATTAATCCTGTAGCACTGATTTTTGTAGGTGATTGGCTGTCACTTTCCTAAAGCTGACCAGAGAAGTTCCAGGTAAAGCTGTATCCGGATTATAAACAGCAAGTTACAGCTGCTTAACTAGTTGTTACAGAACCTTCAGTCTTCTGATTAAGGAGGAAGCTCTTGATTTCTTAATCTGTCTGGAACTGGTTAAATGTTCTGCTGGAGATCCTATCAAGATAACTGTTAGTTAAGGCATTGCAAATCTGCTCACACACTGTGTCTGAAGGGGCGGCAGCCCTTAACTTATCAGTAAACTCAGGAACAGCGACCTGCCTTACCTTAGCCTCCTCGCTGGAACCACGAGGCAGACTGGTCTAGTAACCCTTTCTCTCTCTTGTAGGTAAACTCTGCCAAAGTATTCTTCACTGCTCTTGCTGTTCTTGGTCTTTCCACTTGCCTGTTTGGACACAGATTCTGGAAAAGTAGTTGCTGAATGTTTTTTGGTTGTTTCTTCTCTTCTCATAAGCCTGGTTGGAATTTCATAAATGTAACTTGCTGTATCTTAGGATGGTGGTGTTATTACTAAGATTCACTTGATAGTGATTACATGCCAATCAGATCCACTGCTTTGCTTTTACAGTATCTGAGCTTTTAAATGCAGAGCAAGAATTTTCTGGTACGCAAAGAACAGAAACGTAGAACTAGGGTGCATGCTGGGCAATATAGATATAAATATAAATATGTAAATTTTTTAGTATTAGAAGTGTTTGAGGACACCCCTTTCCAGAACAAAGTCTTGCCTGGCCTTCCTTTTGTGCTTCTCGGTCAGTGAGCTGGCATGTTCCTTCCCTGTTTTAACGTGAAGATGTCTGAAGTTGTACTGAAGTGGGCTTGGTAGGAAGTGATATGACAGCATACTAATTCTTTTTTCCTTCTTCTCTAGACTTACTCTTCATGGGCTTCATATTCACAGCATTCTTCTTCTTTGTATTCATTACAAGGGTAACTGGCCTTGGTTACGATGGTGAGTAGATGTGTCAGGATACCCAATCCTCTTCCCGAACTATTGTTATGAATCCCTTCAGTAAAATCTCAGTTGTGCTTGTTGCTGGTGAGCCTTAGGAAGGACAGGAGGACAAAACCTAGGTACTGGAACTGAGCCCTGATTACCGTAAGAGCTGAATATGCAACAGGGTAACGATGGCTCCCAACATCTAATAGTGATGCAGCATTAAGAGCTGCAACTATAGAAGACAAATCTGAGTATCTCTTCAAGGAAGATACAGATTTTTAGAAACTCTGGAAACTTGCAACATCCTTCCTTCCTACTTCTTTCATAACGGGTGCACCTCTGTTTCAGATCAAATGCGGATTTCCTCTGTAAAATGGAAGGTCTGCACCCTGCGTGTTAGACTGGCAAGAATTTGTTCCTTTTGTCTTTGCCCTGCCTCATATAGTTACTCCTTTTGATACATGTGCATTAGCTGTTGCAGCCACAACTGCCCTGGGAACTGGAGGTACTGATATACCTCCTAGTAGCAAGACTTTGGTTCCAGCCCCCTGCCCCTCTGGGTAGCAGATCCTCAGTTGCAGGCTGGAGTCTACGTGAAGCGCACGAAGCAAATACCGATACTCTTGTTGGACTTTTTTTTTTTGTTTGTTTTTTTTTGTTTTTTTTCACAAAGGTGCCATTAGGTAACAATCAAGCACGTAAGTAAAGCTACTGATGCATGAAGGCAGTAGCTGAAGTTTTCAGCTGAAGTACTGGAATTTCCCCTTTTCTTTTCCAGTGTACCTTACTTGGACAGCAGTAGCTGGAACTATTGGAGGGCTTTTCCTGGTTGCCAGCTGGTGGAGATTTGGCTCTGTTCTACTCTGTATGTTTATTATTGGACTTGTGCTGGGTCACCGATGGCCGTCTGTACCCGGCGAGCTACGCACTGAAGTGCTCTGCTGCAAAGTGCAGGCTATTGAGTGATGTGCTCCTGCAGCCAGGCTCTAAGAGGAATGTTGCTGCCTGGTTTATCTTAGTGCCATGCTTAACTTTCACTTCCCAGTGTTGCAAGGAACAGAGACGTACCCGAAGCTGCCTTTCGGGTGTGCTGTCATTAAAACTACTTGGGGAACCTGCACTGGCGGGGGAAGTAAACTGCCTGTTCTGCGGGGGCTCTTCCCTCCCACGTCTCGCTGCTCTGCGTCTGCTGCCGCCTGGCGGCCACCGCGCAGTACTGCGGCCCGGCCTTCGCGCGCTGCTTCTGGCCCCTCCGGCGCGCCGTCGGCGGCTGGCGCATGCGCGCCTGTGCCCCACGAGCAGCATGGCGGCGCCCGGGGCGCGGGTCTGGGCGGCAGCGGGTGAGCGCCAGGACCGCCGGTGAGGCGAGCGATCCCCGCCGGCGGGGGGGTGTCTCCTGCCCGCTGGCGGCCCGGGGGCGGCGGGACGGGAAGCTGCAAAGCGGCCGCTGCGGCAGGCTCCCGCTCCGCCGGAGGCGAGCCGGGCCGG
>JANZLQ010000056.1:5138379-5151907 GCA_026212715.1 Elanus axillaris | reverse complement strand
GAGGCTGAGGGGGGACCTTATCGCTCTCTACAACTGCCTGAAAGGGGGTTGTAGTGAGGTGGGTGTCAGTCTCTTCTCCCAAGTAACAAGCAATAGGACAAGAGGAAATTGCTTCAAGTTGCACTAGGGGAGGTTTAGGTTAGATATTAGGAAAGATGTTCTTCACCAAAAGGGTTGTCAAGCATTTGAACAGGCTGCCCAGGGAAGTGGTTGAGTCACCATCCCCGGAGGTATTTAAAAGATGTATAGATATGGTGCTTAGGGACATGGTTTAGTGATAGTGCAAGGTTAAAGATTGATACTTGATGATGTTAAAAGTCTTTTCCAACCTAAATGTTTCTATGATTGTTTGGCACATAAACCAGTTGTCCCCCCCTTATCTCACCTGACCTATGGTTCTCCCTAATCCCTCCTTGTTATCTCCTGTCCCATCTTTAAAAGCTACGTTGGGTACTCCTGCTCTCACCACCTTTCATTCTGCTCAGTGATGTTGAGAAGTAACTTTTAGCTTTACCTTTTCACAAACATAGCATCACCTTCCTGCCTCTTAACTGGGAGAAATTAGGTAATGAACAGCCTGCTTGACACCACTAAGATTCTTTGGGAAAGCAAGTAAAAGAAGTCAGCTGCCAATTGCCTTATGAGACCGAGTGAGATCCCGTAAGTTTTCCATTGAGTTTCTCTGTCCTTCTTTTCTCAGTTCTGCAGAACCAGAAAGCTCTTTTAACAACTTTGTGCCACTGTTGTCCATGAGGACTTATTTTCTAGAACCCATAGAATGAGATGAAACAAAGGTCCTTCGGCAGTTATTGAGACCACTAGACATGCTTCATACTTGCACATACTACAAGTTTGGACCTGTACCATACTTACACCTACTACATGTCTGGCACCATCATATCTAAGAGATGACATGTCTCCAATCAGTGTTGCTTTGCAGTGTACCCTTGATACAACTGCATTACAGATTATTATCGATACTCCATCCTCAATAATACAAGTGGTCCCACTACCTCCTACTTACCAAAATCATCAGTTGCTGAGGACAATTGTATTAACTAAAATGCCAGCTTGGCCACATTTTGTAACAATATCTACTCTTCTGAGTTATGCAAAGAGAATGAAGTAGGTGAGGGAACTCATGCTCAATGAATCTTAAACTTACGTAAATTTCTTAAATGCACATGGGGTGCACACTTGTGTGGTACTGGCAATGGGAAAGTCTGTACTTTACATGCAGCTAGTGTTGTCTCACTTGTTAAAAAAAGTACATCCCATATTCTTCTCCTTTCATTATTCATCCATAAGCAATGTAGAAACATCTAGGTCACATGTACAGCTATTTATGATGCTGGTAACAGAGAAGCCACAATCACTTGCTGCTAGCTACTGCAATTCTTTGTGGTTTTCCACAAAGATTTAAAGAGAGTTCCTTTATTTTTCTACATGCCACAGACAACTTTTCATGATGTAAAATTAGTATGTCTCTTTTCTACTAGGCTTTTTGTAGAGAGTTATTTTTCAATCTGTGATGTAGGTCTGTCTGGATCAAAATAATATAAAATAAGTTCTATTGCTCTAAATTTCACCCATTGCCTGGTGAAGACTCATCAGGCTACATTATAATCACACCTTTTTTGTATGTGCTCTAAAAATAGAGCACAGTTTTCAAAATATGGCATTGTAATTTGCAACATTCACTAGATAATATTTCTCTCTATTTCTCTGAGTCTGTGTAATAATCCATTATGCTAATTTTGTATTTCCTCTTCCCTTTCAGTTATATCTCCTCACACAATAGAAAATTCTTTATGTATCACATGTGCATGAGGTGTAATCTTCCACTAGGCAGAAAGCCCTGAAAATGTTTTACATGTCAGCCTACAAAACTTTATCTTGTAGGTAAAAGGCATTTTACAACTGGACCATATATTATGCAGCACAGTGTAAAATATGAAATAAAATGCTGTAGAAATCAACTTACTGGCAATGTAGGTCATGAATAACAATCAAAAAACAATTTACCAACATTAGTGTTGAATTTTCACATGTAAGCCACAAGGCTGGACTACTGGTCTATGTAACATCAATGTAACATGCCAGCATGTATGAGCTTAATTTTTTATTTGTCTGTCATTGTACTGAACTTCAAGATTGTTCTCTGCAGCCACACCTTTGAGGTTTGATGTGTTTCTTATCAAACACTTATTGAAGTTTATGGACCTTTCCTCCCTGGTTTTTGTCCCTGTGTTGGAATTCATTTGACTAATGCAATAATGTTTGGGTTATGTTTATTTTATAATTTTGCATATTCAAGAACTTATGTATTTCTCATTGTTTTGGAGGAAAGCTTAACAATGTAAGTATCATTGGCTAAAAAAATTGCAAATGCTAACCAGACGAGGTTGCTTTATTTATTTTTCCTAAGCAACTGGAGCAGGCAATACTTCAAATATCATATATAAAGATAGCATTACTTCTCATTTATTCAGCAGCATTTTGAATAATTCCTCTCTGCAATTCCTGCCATAGGGTAATAGGATGCCAGTTCCTTCCTGCAGCATTAAGTCTCTCTCTTCCTTTAATCTCCTCTGAAAACATCTCCTCCTCTCTCCTTATATTTCTTAAATAATAAATAGTAGAAGTCAAGGAGAAATATACTCCATAAGGTATGATAAATAAAGTTAATAGGAGAAGTTTTGCGTTTGGTTTGGGATATTTTGTTGTTTTTAAGTAAAAGAAGCCCAGCTTTGATTATTAATAGCTTCTATGATCACAAAGTTAGTACTTTCTTCTCTTATTAAAACAAATAACTTCACTTCTCAGACTTTATGGTTCCCATAAAACATTTTTCTAACAGCAAGGGAAGTGCATACAGTGCAAAACATCCATCAACACCACTATTCATGGCTATATAACCAGCTTTTCCAGCACAATATAAAAGAAATTGCAATTGTCTTTCTGCATCAATAGGAACATACTGAGACATATTTTAGAGCAAAGGAGAGTCTATTATATCTTGTCTCACAATCTGATGATCCAAAGTACTGATGTTTCTAGGAATTCCTGTAGGCTTCTCTGCTGTAAACACCCTGCTTAGCAGATATATAAGTTACATAGGTTAAATAAATGAAGGAGTGCTAAATTGCAAAGTCTTGTGCTGACTTACTAAGAAAAAAATGCAGTTCTGAGTAAAGACGAGAGTTGACTGAAAGTGAAGAGCAGGAATGAAATCTTGTACATGAAAACCACTTCCATTTATGTAAACATATACAGCATGACTATGATAGAACACTGCAGAAATAAAGAAACATATAGAAGGTAGAAACCAAGTGTGTATACTTGGTGGTTCAGATTTCTCAATTGTAGATGCCTTTCAAACAAGTAATTATAAGGTAGTTAAATTCATGACATTGTGTAAAGTGAATTAAAAATTTATAGAAATACTATATTAAAAATAGGAAGGTATTTGGGGAGCATAGTTTGGCCCATTCCCTGCTTTTCATTGTGAAATATTTACTTGAGAACTCCCACCACCTGTGCAGAGCCAGGCTTGAAAAATGAAGTAGGGGCATGTCAGCATATTTGTTGGCATAGATAATTTTCAGTATCATGAAACAGTGTTCACATCAAATTACCTGAAGCTTGGACTGTAGTTTTGTTTCTATAATGAATGCTGTTTTCTCATGGGTCAATGATCTTGACAAACTAGTTAGCTGCAATGGTTTTCTTACAAAGAAATAAACAACAAATAATACTTCCTCAGCCAACTCTAAGGAATAGCACTTACAAAAGAGGTAATTTTTGGCATGTTTATTGAAAACTTGTCCTCTTCCAAGCTGACTTCATTATTTTGAAGCCAGAATAATTACTTCTTATAGTACCTATGGGAAAAACACTGGGAGCAAAATCAGCTCAGTGGGACGTCTGGTCTTCTTTAATAGCACTCATAATTTAAAGAAGTGACTTTACAGGTATAGCACCTAATCCTTCCCAATCCCTAACCATACATTTGAATATGTATTTTATTGGGCAATAGGAATATTTTTATTTAGTCATTGAAGTTTTAATTGTGCTCCCACAGCTCATATTGCTCTCTCTAGCAAATTTAAGGGATTTGGTGTTTCTAAAAAAATTATTTTAAAAAAAATCAGACATTATAAATAGGCAAAAATCTTTGGGTTTTGGTAGTACAAGACCATGTGCATTTAGCAGTTAGCATAGACGGACAAGAGATTAGCAAATTTGAATAATTGGGTTGAGAACTTGCTACCCACCCTGTATGAATTTTATAGGTTATTTCAACTAGCTCCACGCTGGGTCAGGGGACCAAATGCCCGCTAATGGCTGATGTGCATTGAACACACTCCTGGAGAATACCTGTAATTTAGTTTGGTCTGAGAGGAATCCAGTTCAGGCATTCAGAGACTTCACATCAACCAAAGCAGAGCAAGCAAAGACAACTGGGCTATTCACTTGAAAAGCAAACTTCTGCTCCAAAATAAAACACTAAAGTTTGTCACACTGACACATTCCCAGATATATCAGTATTTTTCATAGGGCAGAATTAAACATTGATGCTCATCTGGTAACAATCAGATTTGTTCAGGGATAATGATCATGCTAATAATTTTAAGAAACATAAAGCTACAAGGAACATCACCCTGGGGGAAGTAAACTTTCAACATATAGTCAGAAAACAAAATCTTTTTATTCATAGGAGGAGGTAGCTGTTCTTGAAAGTTATATATCTAGTCCTCTTTTTCAGATAGATATTAATTTGTTGACTCTCAGAGTTTTAAATCTCTACAGGCATCAGTTTGCACTTATAAATTACTTTAGCACTCATACAATTTTCACTTTTTCCCAAAGAGAAAACTCCCTCTATCCTGAATGCATTAAATGGAACATTTTATCCAAGGTTGCAGTTTTTACTTCTGATAGAAAACAGTCTTGCCAAATATCTAGTGTACAGTGCTTTCTGGATCCTTGGTTACAAGCCAGCTTTACTTCATTCTTCAGTGTATAGGTAAACTGGAGCAGCCACTGAGCAAACCTGAGATGAGTTATGTCTTGCTTGTCAATGATTTTGACAAGACTTTCACCTTGAATTCACCATGTCTTAAATTTGCAATATAATGGCCTACTAGGTTGAAGAACATTGATAATTTTTTCTTCAGCTAAGGAAAATAAGAGCTGGAAAGCTCAATGACATCTGTTAAGAGAGTTACATGTTGATATTTATGCATAGGTAAGTAAGGCTAAACAGGAACAGAGGCAACCCTAATACAAATGGGGGGCTTCAGAGCTCAGGTACATCATGGGGCTGGACATGCATAGGCTTGCATGGGAATTGGACAGCCTTTATTAAATCTGTGAGTGGACCAGAAGCCTCACAGTTAGCATTAAACTCCAGGTCTTGGGAGAATTTTCCATGATGAATGGAGCTGTATATACACTGATTATCAAGAACAAGCTATAGAAGACATCTAAAAGGCTAGAAAAATGGTGCTAAGTTAAAATGCTCATTAGTTGCAGATATTTAAATTACACAGATTTTACTAGAAATTGGAAAGATTTATTTGTAGCCTTAAAAGTCTGAGGGGATGGAAGGTGTCAGAAGGAGAAAGAAAATGGAATAATTTGTCTGTCTTTTGGAAAATGCCAAATTAAATTCCAATTTCAAAGCATGCATTGTTTTGGACCCAAAGAATGTTTTAAACTTCAGAGGTGAAATTCTATCCACTGCCAAATGAATGAATTTTTTTGTTGTTTTGATGAGAACACTGATATCAGTAGAATACTTGTTTATAATTATTCTCAGAACTCAAAACTGTTAAGCAGCCCTTATTCAGCAAAACGTATGTGTGCACTTTAAAGTCTGGTAAGAGGTTTTGCTGAATAGAATTTCAAAAGTGTACTTCATATTACACATGAAATGCATTTTCATGAAGTTCCATACCCTTCTCAATGCCAAAACCTCCAGTTCTAATCTGCAAACCAGAATCTATTGCACAGTGCTGCTGAAATGGTAGGAAACATGTAAACACACATATTTGAACAGAACATTTCATAGAAACATAAATGGTTTGGGTTGGAAGGGACCTTAAAGACCATCTAGTTCCAACCCCCCCGCCATGGGCAGGGACACCTTCCACTAGGCCAAGTTACTCAAGGCCCTATCTGATCTGGCCTGGAACACTTCCAGGGATGGGGCATCCACAGCCTCTCTGGGCAACCTGTCCCAGTGCCTCACCACCCTCACAGTGAAGAACTTCTTCCTTACATCTAACCTAAATCTACCCTCTTTCAGTTTAAAGCCATTACCCCTTATCCTATCACTACATGCCCTTGTAAAAAGTCCCTCCCCAGCTTTCCTGCAGCCCCCCTTTAGGTACTGGCAGGCTGCTCTAAGGTCTCCCCGGAGCCTTCTCTTCTCCGGGCTGAAGAACCCCAACTCTCTCAGGCTGTCTTCAGAGGAGAGGTGCTCCAGCCCTCTGACCATCTTTGTGGGCCTCCTCTGGACTCACTCCAACAGGCCCATGTCTGTCTTGTACTGAGGACCCCAGAGCTGAAGGCAGGACTGCGGGGGGGGGTCCCACCACAGCAGAGCAGAGGGGCAGAATCACCTCCCTCGACCTGCTGGTCACACTTCTTCTGATGTAGCCGGATGCCATTGGCTTCCTGGGCTGAGGGCACACATTTCTGGCTGATAGTTTTTCATCCAATAATACCCCAAGTCCTTCTCCACAGGGCTGCTTTCGATCCACTCACCACGACCCGGCATAAATTCTTGTTGCAAAAACTGCTTTTGAGCTTACTGAAGTGTTCTAAACTACGAATAGCATTGTCCTTTTTAGTACTGAACTATAAAATCGTAGCTCTGTGACATTTACATCCTCAGTAATGTATGCAACACTATGCATTATGAAGAAGTAAAAAGGGTAAGGTAGGTTAGGATATGATTGAATGATCTTTACTCAGAAATGGCTCTAAAACTTTTTTTGAAATAAAAAATGGGTACACTTTTTTCCAGTTTTACATAGATGGTGGATATTATTGCTTCCAGACTATATATACCAGTCTAAAATGCAACTTTCAGTATTACACTTCAATAGCAGGTAAAAGCTGCATAGCGGATCAAGTTGAGCCCGTTTAAAAGTTGGTGTCACCATCTAGTGGAAGTTTGAAGGAGTTTAGATAGCACATTCTTCAATGCAGTATTTTTTTTTATTATGTAAGAACAATACATTCAGAAGTTTTCCTCTCACATTACACTCATTTAAGCACATCAGTTAAATATTTGGCTACCATAGCTTCATAATATGTGTAAGAAGCTAAAATTCATCTTTCCTGGCATTTAGCTGCCCCTTTCACATAACTTTGGGACCTAGACAGAAGCCTACCTACAATATTCAATATAGAATAAGTATTCACAATCTTATATTTTTAATTCCCACATTTTGCAGAGTGAATGACTTAATTGTACACAGTTATTACTGTACTGTCATTTTTTTCAGTTTACATCAGCCTTACAGTCTCACAGAGAATGCTGTGTAACACTGTTCAAAGTATAAACTGCCCTCAAGGTGAAATACCTTTGTAACTTCTTGTGAGAAGCAAAATCTGTTCAACAGTATTGTTCCAATGTTGTGTGTACCATCTTTCCAACCCATCCATTTTTTTTCTCCTCCTCTTCTTACTTTCCCTATTTACAATCTATTGGTGCAGAAAGAATAAAAGTTTTTATTACATGGTAATATATGTTAATAACAAGTTCTAGTAAACAAACACATGCTTCTTTAGTAAATGCCATATCTCAAAGTTATTGTGTGATAGTAAAATCACTGGTCTTCAGTAAACACTTATTATTCATAGAATGGGGATATTAGTATCTGTTATGATATACTACTACTTTTCAATTACAATAAATAAACATTGATAGACTGACTGGACTTACTAACTACTCATTTTCTCTGACAGCGCAAGGAAGTTAGTTTTTACTATTTGAGTAAGAACACAGGACTTATCATGCCAATCATACCCATGAGACTTTAGAACAGATAACATAAAATCCAAAATCCATCCCATCTACCACAGTTCTCTAAAACTTCTGCTTCCTATGTAGTCCAATATATTCTTTTTTCTTCAGCTCATTAACGACATTTCTTACTATTTTGATGCTTTACTGATTCCAAGAGAAGAATCCTCTGTATTGCTCTGAGGAAACCTGGTTCAGTTTTCCCTCTTGTTCCCTTTAAGCCTCTACCTCAATTCTCTGGAGCAATTTTAACATCTTACTCCATAAAATAATTCTTCCCTTTGCATAATTGCCCTTTTTTTTTCCTTCTCCTTTTCCTCTGGTGGTTTTGGGGTTGGTTTTTTTTGGTGTACACAAAAAATTCTGCCCAGACTTTATGTGTCCAGCAGCTACTATGCAACAGAGATGACTGCTGCTCCTACCAAACTCTTAAACCCTTCCTTACCTCAGTGTACAGCATTTTGTGTACTTTACAAACTGTGACATTCTATCATTGCTACCTTGGAATTCACAGAATAGACACAAATGCTGTAGACTCTAAAAACTGTCCCAATAGGACTGCAAGTTTTATTATAGAGCCCCCTCCCCAGCCTATAGATGTTACAGTTTACAATGAGAGGCCAGTCTGTGTTTTAAGAGCCAGAAATATAGGCAGCCCATACTATTTATACAAACAGTATCCCAACCAGAAAAACCAGTGGAAAAAGAGTACCTCTGACTCTGAAATCCTGAGTATATTATATCAGAACAGCAAAAAGTCAATTGCAAATAATACATAAACCTTTTGTATAGGGGAAGAACATAGCAAGGAGCTGAAAGAAGCTGCACTCTTTCTCCATTTTCTTGGAAGGACGTGATATTCAGGGGAAAGAGAGGTGAAGTCTCCGCTCTATTACAGGCAACAAGCATTTGGCATCTATAGTTCAGTCCACTGTGAACACGAAGGACATGATTGTAAATTACTAGACACAGTCATTCAGCAGTTACAATACTATGATCCATGAAAAGGTGTCAGCTGGCAAAGCTATAGGAGTTTTTTTATGCTTTGCTTTTGGAAAGCAAGCAAATATGCAGAAGCACACAAAAAGTACATGTATTTATTTATGCTCAGATGCAAAAAAAACCCCAAATGAACAAAACAAAGAACAACAACCTTATCTGCAAATGACTGTCTACTGAAGAGTACCAAATACTCTTCAAAAGACGTAAGGAAACATGTAATGGACTAAAAAACAGCAAAGACATGATTTATTGCACAGGTCCTTGTGGATTGAGAAAAATACTGATATAATGCAAAATCCTGCTAACAACCCATGATTAGGAAAAAGGTGATCATAACATAAGCATTTTTGAAATTAATTTCTGCAGAGTCTGCCAGGAAGTGGCAGTACATAATGATTTCAGGCTCATATTCTTCTTTTAGAAGCTGCTAGTTTGTGAGGAGATACATTTGCAGCCATGTTTCCTCCACCTGCTCTATGTGTATGGTTGGATAAATAGAGTTTAGTCTGCTGTTCACTTTCTCTTAAGTCCATCTAAGTTATATTATCTCTGAGAAGGAAATTTTCTGCAACACAACTTGCATGACACTCTCAGAGACAGCACAGTGAATGAAGGAGTGATTTGGAAACTCAAGCATTTGGAAAGCAAAGGGTAGAAAGCAGGAGAAGAAGAAGTAGGGATGGTTTTTTTGAAAGGTTTTTTAGAGGCGAGCCTGAGGCAAGTAAGGATGCTGGATACATGAGGTTAAGTGCAGGACATCAGCTGGTGTTGAAGGTACACACATCAGTGTGAGAGAACAGAGGTTTGCCATGTTCAAAAGGATTGCATAATTCTTGTTCTCTTCTCTGTTTCTAACACTTTGCTTAGCAGGAACAAGCTAATAGGGGAGAAGGGTATACCCAAGTGTGAGGTCTTCCAGGGCTCACTGGTTAAGTGCAATTTTATCATATTATTTTAGTCCACATTAACTCTCAGGTTAACCTCAGACAGCTCTGGAAAATTGCAGTGAATTTCCTTTACTGACTAGACACAGACAGGGCCTCACAAGGTAAATCAATGATAGAAGTTTGATTTTAAATACGTCTTTTACCAAATCAGACCATTTCTGAGGCAGTTCAGACTGGAAGGTATCAAATAGGAATTATTAGTGATTGAACCAGAGGGGATAGTTTTCTCTTTTATAATTTATTGTTAATTTCCCTTGTTGCCAATGAAGTGATTCTGTGTTGCTTTTATAGTACATTACTGTTTCACTGTGTGAGTTGGGTAACAAGAAGCCAAGATACTGCCATCACCTGGTACTTTCTTTTTTGGCACTGTCTTATTTCTGTTTCGAAAACTGGAAATTTCCTTTTACTTAGAGAAGGGAAGGGAGTTACATGTGGTATTGTTAGATGATAATTCAGTTTGTCAGTTCATTAAGTAGCAGATTTTAAAACCAGAGGGACAATTGTGATCATCCAGTGTCACCTTCTACATGTCACAGGCCATGAAACCCCAGCCTGTAGTTCCTGCAGGTAGCCCAGCACACCTGCAGTGCAAATCTGTTCTGTATCTGTGGTTCCCAAACTGAAGTTAGGGCTCACTTGAAGAAATTGGCAATATTCTATGCATTGCCAAAGCTTCTCTTCTCATATATTACATGTCTTTTTTATTGCTTAGCTTTACTACCACCCTCCTGGAATTAAAAAACCTTATTAATCATGATGTTGTGCTTTTTCTAGGTCACGATGTTCAATTTTAAATATCCTGTTAGGAACACCTCTGCTCCACGGTAATTTATAAAGTTCTGAGATTGCTTGAGTTGCCATATGTTAGGTTATGTGATAAAAAGCTCATCTGCACACACAACAAGGAGCACAGAGGCACAATGGCAGCTGGGGGAACACCAATAACCGAATCAGAGAAAGGGAGTCCGTGTCCTGGCTCCTCTCAGGGCTGTCCCAGGGAAGCCTTAGTCCCACAGCCTGGGGAATGCCCATCGCTGTGAGCTGACAGAAGGGCCTCTCTGGAGCATGTTACAGAGCGAAGGGGGTTACTGTCTATGGGAGCATGGGATTCATTAGGGGATGCAGGGAAGGAAAGATTTGGGAATTGCAGAAGACTTACTACGGAATGCTTAACTATTTTCCTGGGTGAGGGGACTCTCTATTTGGTGAACATGTGAGTGTATGGAGGTCGGAGTGCCAGCAACTGCAGTCCTACCATGGGTCATAGGGACCCATGTGTCTGGGGTACCAGCAACAGGAATGAGTAAGGGTATGCAAGTAGGCGTGCAATCCTTAGCGATTATCAAGGTAGGCCAGCTGGCAAGGAGGCAAGGAGGCCTGGGAGCGGCTGTGTGGGTATGCCGCAGCATGAGACAACTGGAGAAGTTGGCTACCAGAGGGCCAGGACAGGTGCTGGAGAGAGCATGGGTCTAGGTGTTGACTGAAAGACTGATTTCCATGGGTGTGTGTCTTTGCAGCAGGCAACGGGGTAAGGCAGGATCCACAGCCAGGTACTGGATAGACTGAGTGCCTAAGTCAAGCAACTGTATATATTGTATACACAATTAATATATGCATATTTATTTATTTTCCCCCATTTACAGATTTTGCTCCTGATCAGCCAGAGGGGGGAACAGGATGAGGCTGTTTTTGGTGTTTGTGTAAGTGCTGAATGTTTCTGTCTATGTCAAGTGTGCATTGCATACATACATTTTTGTGTCTGCCCATCGGGAATAGAGGTGGACTTGGGGGCATGGAACTGTGATAGCCTCTCCTCCATAGGACTACTGGATTTGGCAGCCCTTAACACTATATAAATCTATAAAACATATAAATCTATAAAACATACGCTTTTGTGCACACAAGTATGTACATTTTTCAGTTTTTTTAATCATTCTAATATTCTAGCTCAAAATCCAGCTTGTCTATTAGAAGACTACAAAATCAGTGGGACAGAAGGCTCAAACACTGCAACCTATCCAAAGCCAGATGATATAAAGGAAGAAGCACAAGAGTATATTTCAACTTCAGCATTACTGCAGCTTGGACAGCTAGGTCAGAACAGCACATTAAGATCCTCAGATGACAATTCTTCTTTGGAAGAAGAAGGGGACTACTACTAGGAAAACTAAAGGAAATCTATGTTTTTTTCCATAATGCTGGATATATTGATAGTTACCTTTTGCACAATGTCTTAGGAGAGCAAGAAATCTGAATTGTACTTCCTTTTAGTTTTGAAGCATTTAAACTCATACTATCGATATTGCATAGGATGCCTATTGCAAGGCTGAAACCTTTCCTGAGTTATCTATATTCAGGATCTCTGTTAATACAGTATAAGTACGGGAGATAAAATGGTATTTTATATTTTGTGGGCTTCTGTATATACTGTCCAGAAAGCTTTGTCCTCTTCTGTGTCCTCTCATTCTCTGTTACACAGATTATTGTTCAAGTCAAAAGTGAACACCAGTAAGAGAGACAGACTGCCCTGGTGACAAGGAAGGTGAGGCACTCTTTGGGAAAGATGTGGGGTTTAGACTTCCTATTACCTGAAACAGTTCAGTAAATGTTGCATAAAAGGAGGGGAATTTTTTTTCCTCATCTTATTTTGGAAACCAACCCACAAAAAGGAGAAATTATATAATCAATTTGGTACAATTTTGTGATTTTTTTGCAACTACAGAAATAATTTTCACACAGCATATAATTAAATTCGTTCAACCCTAGTGTGGAAGAAAGCAGAAAATAATAAGATTGCCCTGTGTCATTTCAGTATAAACCAAAATAGAAAGAAAAAAAAAGTATCAACTCAGAAAATGAACTTGTTTCAAGAGGAAAACACCAAGACTGACACTGTAGTTTCCATCACCTGAAATGAACAATATCTTCATTTCCTAGAAAACATTCTACAAGAGCAAAAACATTCATAAAAATTTTTTAGATCACAGATAGTTAAAATTTAATGGCAAATAACAATAGCAAGCCAGCAATAAGTTATTTCCATTAGGAACAAAAAATATTTCTGTCCTGTTATAGAGAAGCAGTTTCTATCACCTTTTAAATCAGAGAAATCTACTGGTAGGATAAACAATATCAAATCTAAAGCAGTTTGTCAGCAGAAAATATTGTAATTTTCCAAAAACTGTCCCACAAAGGTTATGTATTTATTGCCCACTTGTTTCTATTGTGTTCGCACACATACACATTTATGGAAGAAAAATAATCATCTGGAATAGTATAAGGTATAACCTAGGGACTTTTAGACAATGATTAGAAAAAGGTGCCAAAACCACTGGTAGCTAACAGGTTTTGCATATACTGTTACTTTTACTCAGACTAAAACTCTGAAAAATACTAACCAGATAATGGTTCAACAAAATACTTTTCTAATATTTTTGTAAAAAAGAAGCAGGAGTTTTACCCCAGCCAGCAACTAAGCCCCACGCCGCTGGTCCGGGGGGGGGGGGGGGGGGGGGGGGGGGGGGGGGGGGGGGGG
>JANZLQ010000056.1:5119966-5135797 GCA_026212715.1 Elanus axillaris | reverse complement strand
TGTGCTAATACCAGTATCGCCCCCCCCCCCCCCCCGCTTCCTGTCCCCTAATAATTAGTCATTCCTTCTGTTGACAATTTTTTTTCGTAGGGCATTTTCAATGGATTTTTCACCCCCCCCTCTAGAGAGGGATGAGTGACTGCTGTGAGGAGTGGATGACCCTATGGATGATCTTGCTCCAAAATGGAACATGGAGAATCAGGACCAAAGGCTACAGTGATCTGTTGGGACTGCTGAGGGCTCCAGATAATTTTTCTGTGCCTAGACCCCTGATCCAGCCCACCCGAAGGACTGTTGGTATTCTTCCTTGGGTGCACATCATAGACTTGGGCCATTTGCACCAACACTTTATGGGGGATGAAGAGGAAAGCAAAAGTAATCACACACGCTCTGCGTCATCTAACTCATTGCAAGAACAGCATAAGGCTGGCTGCTTATGCATAGCCACCTTTTTTTCCTGTATCAAGCAGGCAAAAAATCCTGACCAAAGTCAATCAGTACAGTACCGATAAAAGCAGTATCTGTTGTCCAAATTGTTGGAACTGGCAGGTAAGGTTTTGGGACCCAGCAGACTTCAGCAGAGGCCTGTTACAGACAGCACCTAAGGGATGTCCCCACTGCTTTAAGCAGCCCAAGTGACTTATTAGGAAAGGGACAGTAAAACTGATATATAACACAGTGGGTTTACTGAAAGAAGTAAAGAGGGTCATTATTATTCGAATATTTGTGTCTGAACCATGCACATTCAGGAGACAACTTAGTAACTTTAACAAACTAAGCTTACACAGACAGGAGAACAGTTTGTGCACTACCACTTCTATCAGTGAATATCGTAACAATGCACTGGCTTAAAAAATAGCAAATTTAATATCGGTCATTGCTGAACAAAGCAGCATTCCATTTATTCAGTACCTTATTACAACTACATGACTTTTTGACATGTTGCGTACATTAACCTTTATGCTAAAAGACCGAGTTAGTTTTACAAAAGAATAATCTTGTTATAACAACTGTTTGACTAAATTTATACTTGGCTCATCTCTGTATGTGATTAAGGGTTTTTAACCTCTTTTGTTAAAGGATTTATTTGGTCAATGACTCTAATATCTCTTTTCAAATAATTGGAGATAAGTCTTTAGAAAAATATGGACATGAAAGCTCACACTAGTAAATCAGACTGTATTTTGCATTTCTGAAGCCACATGAGGTCTCACAGTACATACTGACTAGCCTTCATTAAAATAGAAAATTCCAGAAAGGACTTGTATGAAGCCAAAAAAAAGTGCAGAACCAGCAGCTTCACTGGAGCTAATGGAGATAAGTAATTTTTGGTGGACAATTTAAACTAGTGTAGAAAAAGAAATAATTAGAATTTGACTTTCTGCATTATTTAGTGTAAATTAAGAAACTGAAAGTATCTACCAAAAGTGTGAAGCTTCACATGAAAGCTACTAGTCCACATTTATTTTTTAGTGTCAATAAATTTTAGCCAGATGGTGTATCATGGAAGGGGGGGGGGAAATAAATAAAGATGATGGAGACACTGCTGGGCTACTGGTTTTGGTTTCCTAACTTTTACAGCAAAAGTCTTTACTACAAAAAAGGCTGCAGAAGTGTTAGAAGTACAAAAGGTACAATTACAAAGATGGAAGTAACCAAGAGTACTACATTTAATTTATAGATTTGTTTTTTTCAGTCAGGGTTAAGACAATAATGGACATTGGATGTGCAAGAAAATTCTCAGTGTGCATGCTAGAGACAGCATTTTAATCTGAGAGAAACCAATTGAATGTAATAAATGGTGGAAAATGTCATACAACTTACAGCAGTCATCTTTGATATAGTAAATTTGTTTAACAGTCTCATAAACAGTCTCTGAATTTCAAAAACTAAGCAGAAAGCAGAGGATATTCAGAAAATAGAAAACAGAAAATTGAATTACATATAAAAGATATGGTAAAATAATAATTAAATATTACATTGTTTTTGTTGGTTACTAAAGCTGAACAGCTAGATAAATGCTATACACACCAAAGAAAAGAATGGAAAGGCAATGGTAGAAATAACTGGATGGGTAGAAATAGAAATCTGAAAATTTTGACATTTAATTTACCACCAAAGATGGTAACAAAGGCTCAGAAAGAAAGAGAGCTCTGCATTTGTTGTCTATTTCTGAATTATAAGCTGCAAATCTCAGTTTTTAGAGAAAAAACCCACACGTGTATGGTGTGAAAAAACTAATTCTGGAAACTTCCCTTTTCAACAGTAAAGTTTATGTCAGATCCTGTAACCATCTGAAATACAGCTAAAGGCAAATGATAAACCACTACTTTCAGCAATTTCATTTCTTGTATCCATCCTGAACTTTGTTACAGTTCAGGTTTCTACTCCTTGTTCCCATTTACTCCTTCAGACCCCTTGCCTTTGACTTAATTATGGAGGCTTATTTTAATTTTTTGGAAGATGTCAGTGTCACAGTCTACCTTAGAATTGAAAGGACAGAGCTTAAACATGTTGGTGCAGAAGGGGGGAAATAATTAACACAGCATTTGCTGTCCAATTATTTCATTTGTAAAAAAAAGCGAGAGATATGAATTTCATAAATAAACAGTACTCTGAAAGATATATACTTAATAGCTGGTGCCTGGACAGTCGTGTTCCTCTAAATCTTGTACCAGAACTAGGTAGCTTGCAGAACTGCATTTTCTATGCCAAGAAAGACAGCAGTTTTCAGACTGAAATATATCTCAGTGGTGTTCATATTTCACTTTAAAATAAATCAATGAATAAATATTTAAATACAAGGTAAGGCTTAATGGAGGCCTATGTGCAACTGAATCACTTGCCATTGTTTGCTTTAGAACATTGTTTAAAAATTTTTGCTAACAGTAAGTAAAGGAGAGGAAGAAAAAAGACAGCGAATGATGTTTCTACCATACACCACAAGGTAGCAGTAAAGGATAAAGGGAAATAATGTTAAAAAGTAACCACTAATGGCCACAGGGGAGAGGAAAGGAGGGAAGAAATCAGCCGAGAAGCTTAACAATTTTGATGGATCTCCCACAGCCTAATTACATACACGTGCAAGTGCAAGAATGTCTAGGTGTAAATTACATATTAATCAGGCAGGAAAAAAATTAGTTATATCTGGGTATGATTTCCGCCAGACATTCAGCTGCCATCCTCCTTTCCTCAGCACATCTTTGGTTTAGCAATTAACTGTGTTTGGTAGCCTGGCTCAGATACCATCATCACTGTTCAGTAGGCCAAGATCACCTGCATGAAAACCCATTTATCGGTGGTTAGGACTGACCGAACTGAGTGTGTTTATTGCTGCCTTTGGGTGGACTTCCCTCTCCCCCCACACAACAGGGGAGCAGGGAGAGTCATCGTACTCCATTTTAACAGACGTATGATCTAAACGTCATGTTTCAGTATTTCCAAGGGTATTCAAAATTGCATTCGTTAAGATGAAGTCTGTCTCTTAGTGATATCAGCTATTCGGGGTAACCAAATTAGACAAAATTTGCAGAGCCGCTCCAAATGGGGATGTTTTTGTCCCCACTTAATAGCATTTGCTTGCAGACAAGGAAGGTAACCCTCGACGGCTGAACCTCTGATTCCCCACCTTTAAATTGCACTGCACTAACAGCTGATATTAAGATTCAGAAATATTTAAAATATTAAATGAGTTTCTAAGGTTTGTCAAATCCGTTACCTTAGGCGACTTTGTTAAGCATGCTATTCTTTCTACATCAAAAAATATCCTGTCTGATTGGGCAGAATATCTTCTTAATCTTTCCAAATGAAACTTAGTACTTTTGCTGTTGCTTTCAGTAACTTCAGTCAAAACACATTTTTCACATAAATGTGTGTCATAACATTGACTCATTAAAATGAAGGAACACAGGAGCAATAAATGACAGGATTTCCTTGACTAATACAAGAAAAAGTGCCAGTATCTGCATAAAAAAAAGGGGGGTGGTGAGGAAAAAAAATAATTGACAAGGCATAGATACTAATACTGGTCAAAGTCTGCTAACTACCCCAGAAGCCTATGCTCATGGATTTATTTGTTGCTTTTATAGTCTATGATTGCTTGGTAAATCATGATTTCTAGATTCTAATGCTGTGTGTGTTATCTAGCTAGCAGTAACTGATCCTTTTCTGAGGTGATTAATCACTTATGACTATTTTGTTAAAGACAAGAATAGGAACTAGCTGAAAATTATGAAGTTATAGAGATGTAAATATAAATGATCTGCCATAGAATGTTACTACTAATATAGAGAAGTATAGCTATACTGTTGAGAAACTGAATATACAATTAATCAGAACACTTCTCAGGCAGTTAGGTCTTAAATCACAATAATTACATGAAGCTTCTCTCAGAAACTTCTCCAGAAACACCAAGTATATTTACAGACTAGCAGTATGTATTCCTGATAATGAGCTGTTATTCTCTTCACATCTTCAGTTTTCCAAGTGTTTTCAGAGATAGCTAATACCAAAACAATTATTATGACAACACGGTCAGCAAAGAGAAACATTCTGGTCAAGCAGGCAAGAAAATCTGAGCTTCCAAAGGAAAATGATTTTGTCAAATGAATGACAGCAGTCCAGAGACAAAGAAACCAAAAGGTATTTTACTTCTCATCCTGCTGTTGTACATTCTGCAACATGAGTCTTTCAGGTAACTCTTCTCCAAGTTTTAATCTCTACTCAGTATCAGTTAAAGAATGTTAAAGTAATGTATGTGTGGAGAGAGAAAAAAATGAGCGTCCAATATTGTGTTGAAGATACAGTGGGCCAGGGTTGTCACTATTCTTTTTCATTCCTGTTTTCTGCAGTGTACCAAGTGAAGTGCTTCACTGATACCCTGCACAGTGAAATAATTAAGATAAAAACTACATGAACTATCTTACAAACATTTCTACAAATTGAGGAAATGTATGCCTTTATGTTTTTCTTTTTCTTGAAAATTCAGAAAAAAATGTGAATCTTAGACAACTATGTTTAATATAGTCACATAATGAGAAGTACTTCATCATTTCTCAGTGCTCATAAAAGCATGGAAAAGGTGGAAATCCTGTATTCACACAATATGGATATAAAATGTACAGGGATTCAATGTCAACTTATTTACCATTCAGCAATTTCTTGCTGATGTGGCCAGCTTTTGCACTTAAAAAAACCCACAAGGGAATACTTTTACTGTGAGTCTTTCTGCAGCAACCTTAACAATTTTTAGCTTCAGTGTGTTAGGAACTTTTTCACTGCAACTATTCCATATTTATTTTTCATGGTAGGGGTGGCTGAAAGGCTTTTGAGTAATGCATTATTGAAAAATTTTTCACTGATATTAGCTGAATTATTTACTTAGAAGTTTTTGCTTTGGTAACATTTGTCTTGCTCTAAATTGTGGCATATATTTCAAATTGAAAGAGTTGTTTGAAATAACAAGTGGGGAACATAAACTTATCAAGTGAGTTGTCCTTTAGGTAACCAAACTATATTCATCCCTTGAGGTCTGTAAGGGACCGAAACCACCTTGCTCATTAAACGAATCATGAATATGGCACTACTCTGTCTCTCAACAGCTCAATTCACCAACACCTATCAACACAAACTTCTTGGGAACACAGAGCAGAAAATTACCTTCACAGTTAGTCTAAGGCATGAATTAATAACCAGCTACATTCATGTGTTTAGATGTTTGTATCTAGCACGTTAGATCATGTCCAGTTTCATATACAACAGGAAGTTCATATAGGAAGACATTTCACCACAAATGATTCTTCACACTGAAAGTTAGGAAACACCTCTACCCTTTGCTGAAAGAAAAAATTATTACATAGAGGTTTCCCAAATTCCATGAAAAAAAATTATAATTCCAGGTGAGCGGCATATTCCTCAGTTTATTTAAAAGTTTTTTTCTGAAACATTTAGATATAAATATATTTCAGAAAGGAATGTATTTTTCTGGATCTTTTGAAAGTTTCCAGGGAAGCTTTTGCTATAAAATTCAGCATGCGTAAACCAGGATAAGAAATGGCTTTCCCTCAGAGCACAGCCTGAAATAAGATAAATTGAAGGACAGAATCTCCAAATAAATCCATTAGGGAGTTAGCCATAAAGTCAGTTAAATTCTAGAGCCAAAACAGTGTTTAATCAAAAGGATCCCCGTTTTCTTCACTGATGTCTTCTATGAAGAAATATAAATGTCATGTCACTTTGAATGTTGCATTCAAATAGCTCATTTAAATTTTACTTAGTCTGGCACAAGTAAAGAGTGGTTTTGAAGGTAAGAGGTTAATGTATGTCATTTCATGTCTGAAATTCAGTAACTGGAACACTTACTGGAATAGCAAATGTCTAAGTTCCTAGTATATTTTACAAAACTTTCAAAGGGCAGGAGTATGTATCTTTAAAGAAAACCATGAAACACTGCATTTTTAGCAGCTATATTCACATCATGTGGTTGTTGAAACTGAGAAGCAGATTGCGCTTCTCATTTATTCCATTCAGATTCCTTTCATGAAAAGCTTAACTCCAAATGAGGTAGATTTTGAAGTCCCTGACATCACCAAAGGTTGTTAGATTACATCACTTTTCTGCAAAAATTCTAATTCCACTCACATTGGGCTTAGTCAGAAATAGATCCGAAAGTTCCAGAAAGTCAGCAAATCTGAAAGGGTTGTAGCATCTTAAAACCATATGGTCTTGTACATATGTATTGTTCTTTGCAACTCTCTCAAAAAGTCCCATGTCAATGACTTTGTAAAATACCTTTTTTTTTTTTTTAAGATTGGGAGCATGTCTCTGAAATTAAAAGTATTTTCCTGGTGCTTAGAACTTGTCCTATAGCTTGCAAAACTACAAATTGAAACCACAAATTGGAACTGGTGCTTTTGAGAGTACAAATTAAAAAAAACCTCTCATCAACATCCAGGTGTTTGCTTGAATAGTCCTGAATGAATAATATGACCCCAGAGATTAAGGCAATTATGCATAACTATGCAAATCTTACAAAATAATTTCTATTGTCTTATTGAATATATGACCAGCTTTCAAAAATATATAGTTTGTTAGGTTTCTGACAATTTCTGTAATAAAAAGCCTGAAAGGGGAGATATAATTGTAGACCCACTAAACTGATTTTTTAAAATTTATTTTTATTTCTGAGAGCTAGCAAATGGTCACAATTTTCAGCCATTACAGCTTGATCTGGCCTAGCCTTGCTTAAATAAAATTTATAACAATCTTCTGATTCTTTGCAATGTCTAGCTTTTACCATTCAGCCAGATGTTAGTCACATCATCAATCCTCCTCAGTGCTGAGCCTGATCTCTGTGTATAAATACCCAGAAAATGAGCTGCTTTGACAGAATTTGTACTTTATCTTTGTCTTACTGCCACTTTTATGGATAGAGCACATAATGAGAACATACCAATGAACTTGTTAAATTAAATTTGCATACCTGATATTTTATATAGTAAAGATTAGAAAATTAAATGAGAGGACAATTTTTAAAGCTAGAAGTCAGTCTAGTTTAACTTTCTGATTTCACCACTGATTTTTAAATAAAAGAGTCAGAATTTTAAGGGCACTCAGCATCTAGTGTATCCTTTAAAAATTATGGTGAACACTTTGAAAGAAATCATACCACATATATTTAAGCATTAGTATACAAGCTTAAGTGCAGTCATCCAACATGTAAAATTCTGGTTAGCCTTCTTAAAATAAATGGTTAAATAAGTGCTATTTTTGTCATTTTACCTAGAAAAAAATCCATTTCATTCCCAGATACATCCCTCCGCCATGCTTAAAATGGGTGGTAGAAAGTGCCCCGATTTAGCATTATTTACATAGCCCAACAATCCCATTCTCTTATGAACACAAGAACAGACCAGCAACATTTCTTGAATACATTGACAAAGCAAATCCTTTCAGACCCAGAAGGCAGACTTTTAAACATGTACCTGCATATCTCCCTAAACCAGAGTCAGATCATTTACAGTGGCTCCATCCAAGCAAACAAAAGAGTATCTGCATAAGGCAAATCCTACTGAACTCAATTTATACATAGCATCTATTCTTATAGAGAAAAACCTGCAACCATTAGGTCTTTTTAGATTCGATATTAATACTGAAGACTGCTTTGCAGTCCTCCCCATCTGTCATACCAGGCTGCATATATTTTTTTCCACAATGTCATAGTCTCATTCTGCCAAATAAAAATGCTCTTTGTTTCCCTCATAGGAACTGCATGCACTCTGCTTCAAAACATGAAAAATTTTAACAGCCTAGCAATTAATGGGTTTTGAGACATGAACTACACACACAAACTAACTCTGCTTCAGACACAAGTTCGTGTACTCCTGGTTTCACTTTACAAATAACAAAGTTGTCTTTTATGCCATTTGCATATTTTTCTAAAGATGGTTAGATTTCTTTGTATTTAGGGCTCTCAAGAATTCCTGAAATTTTATCCAAGAGCACAAATTGCCACAGTTTTTCTAAGAAAGTTCTATGTGTTAATTTATTTCTGTGATATTAAAAAACTTATTTTGAGAACTGTATCTCCCAAGAACTTGTAAAGAAATAAAAAGTTGGATGTGGAAGTAGTCTGTCAGATAATCCTGGAAGACACTTGCTATTTTCTTCTATCCTTTCAAGGTCTAAAAAGAAAACACTAGTCAAAATGTTCTAAATTTTATCATAATAGGAAAATTGAAGAACGATTCAGATAAAACAGAAAGTGACTTTTATTGTTTTAGAGTAGGTTACTACTGAGATTGGAAGTGAAAACAAAATGTAATAAAATACAGTGTCAGAGATCTATGGGCTTTTGCAGCTATTGGGATCCTTCCTCACTAATCATAAGCATGTCACTCAGCAACTCCACACCAATCACGAGCCTACAATTTCTACATAATACAGTTCACAGTACCTGTAGAATCTTGAGAGTCCAAGATTTTTCTATGTTCCGCCCCCCCCCCCGGCATTAGCACTATTTTCCCTGCATATTCTATTCCCTTACCTTGTCTTAGGTAACATATGCAAAAAGACCATCAGTTCTTCAAAACACCAGGACACTTTTCACACCCTCAAGTGCCAGCTGGCTCTGATTTGTAAAAGGCACATATTTTCTGCTTACTGTGGATCTGCCCAACCAGTGTAAGAGTGGGGGAAGCCGGAAAGAATCTATTTTATAGGAGAATGCTGGACTGCGAGAGAATGGCAAAGCTGCTTTTAAGTCAATACCTCCAGAGCTGCACGTTCAGAATTTCCAACGGGCCTCTGCCGAGAACGAGCACCACCAGGTCTCCTGTGTCCGAGTAAGGCCAGATGCCCAGCGCTGCTGTGCCTGTGGATAGGCAGCCAAGGGAAGGTGAGGACCAGCTGCGGCTTTCGGGAATGGCGCCTTCCAGGCGGGAGCTAGAGCCAGAAGTTCGGAATTTCCAACGGGCCTCTGCCAAGAACGAGCACCACCAGGTCTCCTGTGTCTGAGAAAGGCCAGATCTCCAGCGCTGTTGTGCCTTTCTATAGGCCGTGAAAAGAAGGTGAGGACAAGCCGTGGCTTTTGGGAATGGAGCCTTCCTGGCAGGAGCTGAAGCCAGATGTTCAGAATTTCAAGCAGGCCTCTGCCGAGAACGAGCGCCACGAGGTCTCCCGTCTCTGAGAAAGGCCAGATCCCCAGCGCTGCTGTGCCTGTGCATAGGTCACCAAGGGAAGGTGAGGACCAGCTGTGGCTTTTGGGAATGGCGCCCTCCAGGCGGGAGCTAGAACCAGATGTTCGGAATTTCCAACTGGCCTCTGCCGAGAATGATCGCCACGATGTCTCCCGTCTCTGAGAAAGGCTGGATCCCCAGTGCTGCATGGCTGTGGATAGGACACCATGGGAAGGTGAGGACCAGTCGCGCGATTTGGAAATGGCTCCTTCCTGGTAGGAAGAAGAGCCAGACGTTCAGAATTTCCAACGGGCCTCTGCCAAGAATGAACGCCACCCGGTCCCCCGTCTCTGACAAAGGCCATATCAGTAGCACTCTTGTGCCTGTCTGTAGGCTGCCAAGGCAAGGTGAGGACCAGGCACAGCTTTCGGGAGTGGCGCCTTCCTGGTGGGAGCTAGGGCTGGACTTTCAGAATGTCCAACGGGCCAGCAGCTGTAGAGAGGCTGCCAAGGGAAGGTGAGGTTCAGCCACTGCTTTCAGGAGGGCTGCCTTTTTGGCGGGGGCTAAACTTTGACGTTCGGAATTTCCAACGGGCCTCTGCAGAGAACGAGCGCCACCAGGACTTCCGTCTCTGACAAAGGCCAGATCCCCAGCGCTGCTGTGCCTGTTCATAGGTCACCAAGGGAAGGTGAGGACCAGCCATGGCTTTTAGGAATGGCACCTTCCTGGCTGGAGCTAGAGCCGGACTTTTGGAGTTTTCAACAGGACTCTGCTGAGAACGAGCGCCATGAGGTCTCCTGTCTCTGAGAAAGGCTGGATAACCAGGGCTGCTGTGCCTCTTGATAGGTTGCCTAGGGAACGTGAGGACCAGCTCTTATTTTCAGGAATTGCGCCTTCCTGTTGGGAGCTAGAGCCGAAAATTTGGGATTTCCAACAGGCCTCTGCTGAGTACGAGTGGTACCAGGTCTCCCGTCTCTGAAAAAGATGGGATCCCCAGTGCTGTTGTGCTTCTCCATAGGCCGCCAAGGGAAGGTGAGGACCAGCCATGGCTTTTGGGAATAATGCCTTCCTGGCAGGAGCTAGAGCCGGAAAATCGGAATTTCCAATGGGCCTCTGCCAAGAAAAAGCGCCATGAGGTCTCCTGTGTCTGAGAAAGGCCGGATCCCCAGTGCTGCTGTGCCTGTCCATAGGCCACCAAGGTTGGTGCAGCCCAGCCGAGGCTTTCAGGAATGGCGCCTTCATGGAGGGAATAAGAGCCAGACGTTTGGAATATCCAACGGGCCTCTGCTGAGAACGAGCGCTACCAGGTCTCCCGTCTCTGAGAAAGACCGGATCACCAGTGCTGCTGTGCTAGTGGATAAGCTGCCAAGGGAAGGTGAGGACCAGCTGTGGCTTTTGAGAAAGGCGCCTTCTTGGCAGGAGCTAAAGCCGGATGTTTGGAATTTCCGACGGGCCTCTGCTGAGAATGAGCGCCACGAGGTCTCCCGTCTCTGAGAAAGGACAGATCCCCAGCACTGCTGTGCCTGTGGATAGGCTGCCCAGGGAAGGTGAGGACCAGCCACAGCTTTCAGGAGTGCTGCCTTCCTGGCGGGAGCTAGACCCAAAAGTTTGGGATTTCCAACCGGCCTCTGCCAAGAACCAGCGCCACGAGGTCTTTCGTCTCTGAGAAAGGCCATTCCCCATCACTGCTGTGCCGGTCCATAGTGTGCCAAGGGAAGGTGAGGACCAGCTGCGGCTTTTGGGAACGGTGCCTTCCTGGAGGGAGCTAGAGCCAGACGTTCAGAATTTCCAACGGGCCTCTGCCGAGAACGAGCGCCATGATATCTCCCGTCTCTGAAAAAGGCCAGATCCCCAGCGCTGCTGTGCGTATCCATAGGAAGCCAAGGGAAGGTGAGGACCAGCTGTGGCTTTTGGAATTGGCCCCTTCGTGGCGGGATCTAGAGCCGGACGTTTGGAATATCCAAATGGACTCTGCCAAGAATGAGTGCCACGAGGTCTCCTGTCACTGAGAAAGGCCGGATCCCCAGTGCTGCTGTGCTAGTGGATAGGCTGCCAAGGGAAGGTGAGGTTCAGCTGCTGCTTTTAGGAGTGCTGCCTTCTTGGTGGGGGCTAAACTTTGACGTCTGGAATTTCCAATGGGCCTCTGCCAATAAAAAGCGCCACAAGGTCTCCCGTCTCTGAGAAAGGCCGGATCCCCAGCGCTGCTGTGCTGGTGGATAGGCCGCCAAGGGAAGTGGAGGACCAGACGTGGCTTCCGGGCATGGTGCCTTCCTGGCAGGAGCTAGTTCTGGAGGTTCAGAATTTCCGATGGGCCTCTGCCAAGAACAAGCGCAACGAGGTCTCCCGACACTGACAAAGGTGGGATCCCCAGCACTGCTCTGCCTGTCCATCGTCCGCCAAATGGAGGTGAGGACCAGCCTCAGCTTTCAATAGTGCTGCCTTCCTGGCAGGAGCAAGACTCGGAAGTTTAGAATTTCCAACGGGCCTCTGCCAAGAACAAGCGCCACCAGGTCTCCCATCTCTGAGAAAGGTCGGATCCACAGCACTGTTGTTCCTGTGCATAGTCCGCCCAGGGAGGGTGAGGACCAGATGCAGTTTTTGGGAATAGTGCCTTCGTGGTGGGAATAAGAGCCAGATGTTCAGAAGTTCCAACGATACTCTGTTGGGAATGAGCGCCACGAGGTCTCCCGTCTCTGAGAAAGGCAGATCCCCAGCGCTGCTGTGCCTGTGGAGAGGCCATACAGGGAAGTTGAGGACCGGCCACTGCGTTCAGGAATGGCGCCTTCTTGGCTGGAGCTAGAGGCGGATGTTCAGAACTTCCAGGGGGTTTCTGCTGAGAACAAGCGCCACCAGGTCTCCCATCTCTTAGAAAGGCTCGATCCCCAGCGCTGCTGTGCATATGGATAGGCCACCATGGAAGGTGAGGACCAGCTGCGGCTTTCGGGAATGACGCTTTCTTGGCGGGCGCTACAGCCAGATGTTAGGAATTTTCAACGGGCCTCTGCTGATAATGAACGTCACGATGTCTCCCGTCTCTGACAAAGGCCGGATCCCCAGCGCTGCTGTGCCAGTGGATAGGCTTCCAAGGAAAGGTGAGAAGCAGACATGGCTTTCGGGAATGACGCCTTCCTTGTGGGAGTTAGATCTGGACATTTGGGCTTTCAATAGTGCTGCCTTCCTCGTGGGAGCAAGAATTGGATGTTTAGAATTTTGAACGGGTCTCTGCCGAGAACGAGAGCCACGACGTCTCCCGTCTCTGAGAAATGCCAGATCCCCAGTACTGCTCTGGCTGTGCATAGTCAGCCAAAGGAAGATCACGACCAGTGGCGTATTTCGGGAATGGCACCTTCCTGGCGGGAGCTAGAGCCGCATTTTTGGAATTTCCAAAGGGTCTCTGCCTACAACGAACGCCACAAAGTCTCCTGTCTCTGAGAAAGGCAGGATCCCCAGTTTTGCTGTGCCTGTGGGTAGGCCGCCAAGGAAAGGAGTGGATCAGGTCCGTCTTTTGGTAATGGCACCTTCCTGGTGGGATTAAGAGCTTGACGTTCTGTTTTAGCTCCTGCCAGAAAGGCACCAATCCCGAAAGCCGCGACTGGTCCTCACCTTCCGTTGGCAGCCTATGGATAGGCAGTAGAGTTCTGGGCATATGGCCTGGTTCAGAGATGGGAGACCTGGTGGTGATAGTACTCAGCAAAGGCTCGTCTGAAATTCCAAAGTTCCGGGTCTAGCTACCGCCAGGAAGGTGCCATTCCCCAAAGGCGCGGCTGGTCTCACCTTCCCTGTGTGGCCTATCCACAGGCACAGCAGCGCTGGGGATCTGGCCTTTGTCAGAGACGGGAGACCTGGTGGAGCTCGCTCATGGCAGAAACTTCTAGGAAATTCTGAATGTCCGGCCATAGCTCCCGCCATGAAGGCGCCATTCCGAAAGGCACGGCTGGTTGTCACCTTCCCTGTGCGGCCTATCCACAGGCAAAGCAGCTCTGCGGATATGACCTTTCTCAGAGATGGGAGACCTCGTGGCACTCGCTCTTGGCAGAGGACACTCAGAAATTCCGAACGCCCCGGTCTAGCTACCCCCAGGAAGGAGCCATTCTTCAAAGGCAAGGCTGGTCCTCACCTTGCCTGGGTGGCGTATCCACAGGAACAGCAGTACTGGGGATCTGGCCTTTCTCAGAGATGGGAGACCCTGTGGTGCTCATTCTCGGCAGAGGACCGTTGAGAATTCCGAAAGTCCAGGCCTAGCTACGGCAGTAAGGAGCCATTCCCGAAAGGCGAGGCTGGTCCTCACCTTCCCTTGGCCACCAATACTCAGCCACAGCAACGCTGATGATCTTGCCTTTCTCAGAGACGGGCAACCTTGTGGCACTCGTTCTCGGCAGAAGCCCGTTGGAAATTCCGAACGTCTGCCTATATCTCGTTCCACGAAGGTGCCATTCTCCAAAGGCATGGCTGGTGTTCAGCTTCCCTGGGCGGAGCTATCCACAGGCTCAGCAGTGCTGGGGATCTGTTCTTTCTCAGAGACAGGAGACCTCCTGGTGCTAGCTCTCGGCAGAGGCCTCTCGGAAATTCCAAACGTGCGGCTCTACCTCCCGCCAGGAAGGTGCCATTCGCCAAAGGCAAGGCTGGTCCTCACCTTGCCTGGGCAGCCTATCCACAGGCAGAGCAGCGCTGGGGATCTGGGCTTTGTCAGAGAAGGGAGACCTCGTGGCGCTCGTTCTCAGCAGAAGCTTGTCGGAAATTCCGAACTTCTGGCTCTAGCTTCTGCCAGGAAGGTGCCATTCCCCAAAGGTGCAGCTGGCCCTCACGTTCCCTTGGCCACCAATACTCAGGCACAGCAGCGCTGGGGATCTGTCCTTTCTCAGAGACGGGAGACCTCGTGGCGCTCGTTCTCGGCAGAGGACCGTCGGGAATTCCGAAAGTCCTGGTCTAGCTCCCGCCAGGATGGCGCCATTCCCAAAATACGCGGCTGGTCCTCACATTCCCTGGGCAGCCTATCCACAGGCACTGCAGCGCTGGGAATCCGGCCTTCCTCAGAGGCGGGAGACCTCGGAGCGCTCGTTCTAGGAAGGGGCCAGTTGGAAATTTCGAACATCCCATTGGAAATTCTGAACGTCTGGATCTAGCTCCTGCCAGGAAGGCGCCATTGCCGAAAGTCGCAGCTTGTCCTCACCTTCCCTGGGCGGCCTATCCACAGGCTCAGCAGCGCTGCGCATCCGGCCTTCCTCAGAGACGGGAGACCTCGAGGCGCTCGTTCTCGGCAGAGGCCTGCTGGAAATTCTGAACATCCGGCTCTAGCTCCCGCCAGGAAAGCACCATTCCCGAAAGTCATGGCTGGTCCTCACCTTCCCTGTGCAGGCTATCCACAGGAACAGCAGAGCTGGGCATCTGGCCTTCGACAGAGACAGGAGACTTTGGGGCTCACGTTCTCGTCAAATGATCATTTGAAATTCCTATACGCCCGGCTCTAGCTCCCGCCAGGAAGGTGTCATTCCCAAAAGCCGCAACTGGTCCTCACCCTCCCTGGGCGGGCTAACCACAGGCACAGCAGGGCTGGGCATCTGGCCTTCCTCACAGATGGTAGACTTCGGGGCGCTTGTTCTCGGCAGAGGCCCATTGTAAATTCCTAATGTCTGGCTCTAGCTCCCTCCAGGAAGGCACCATTCCCGTGTTACCGAAATCCAGAATAAAACTCCTTAACAGCAATGAGAAGTTAAGAAGCAGACACTCCTTTATAGCGCTGGGCACATGGGGGATCACTTCACCTAGTGTGTGCACCTGGCCAGTCTAACTATGCAGGTTAAATAGACACCTGTTATACATATTCATTAAATTTCGGAGAAATGTCATACATATCCATTAGTTTTCTGGGAAACTATTAACATATGCAAATGTCCTTCGCGCAAGCGCATTAAAGGTCTCTGGTGGTCTTCAGTCATCCTCTGGTGGTCTTTCATAGTCTTCCTCACTTGACCGCTGCTTGACCTCTCTCAGGTGATTCTGCGCAGTACGGTCCACAGCTCTTGTTCTTGGCAAGTAACTATAAGTTACTTCATGTAACTCTCCCTGTTCCCATTAATCTAAGATTCTGACATCCTATGTATTCTTTTAAGTTATAAACTGTATCCAACTCATCTTAAGTCTTAACCTATTATTTAAA
>JANZLQ010000056.1:5105382-5119866 GCA_026212715.1 Elanus axillaris | reverse complement strand
CTGACACGGGGCTGTACAAAGGATTTCACAGCAGCTGCTGGTTGTTGATTAAATGTGTTAGATATACAATCTACTAACATATTTTTCATAATTCCATATTCATATTAGAAACAAAATCAATTCTAACTAATGGCAAATCGGTAACAGAGGGAGCTAGTGCCGGATGTTCGGAATTTCCAGTGGGCCTCTGCCAAGAACGAGCGCTACCAGGTCTCCCGTCTCTGAGAAAAGCTGGATCTATAGCACTGCTGTGCCTGTGGATAGGCCCCCAAGTGAAGGTGAAGACCAGCCGCGGCTTTATAGAATGGTATCTTCCTGGAGGGAGCTAGAGCCGGACGTTTGGAATTTCCAATGTGCTTCTGCCAAGAACGAGCTCCACCAGATCGCCCGTCTCTGAGAAAGGCTGGATCCCCAGCCCTGCTGTGCCTGTGGATAGGCCACCAAGGGAAGGTGAGGACCAGCCGCGGCTTTATATAATGGCACCTTCCTGGCGGGAGCTAGAGCCAGACGTTCGGAATTTCCGAGGGGCCTCTGCCGAGTACGAGTGCCACCAGGTCTCCCGTCTCTGACAAAGGCCGCATCCCCAGCACTGCTGTGCCTGTCCATAGGCCGCCAAGGGAAGGTGAGGACCAGCCGTGGCTTTCGGGAATGGCGCCTTCTTGGCAGAGCTAGAGCCAGACGTTCGGAATTTCCAATGTGCCTCTGCCGAGAATCAGCGCCACCAGGTCTCCCGTCTCTGACAAAGGCCAGATCCCCAGCGCTGTTGTGCTAGTGTATGAGCTGCCAGGTGAAGGTGAGGACCAGGCACGCCTTTCGACACTTCCAATATATTGTTAGTGGAATGATGTAAAAACTAGCTGTAGTATGAGAAATTACAAATTACTGTTTGAGAAGGCATCACTGGTAACAGATGTTACCATCCTATTTTATACTTGGTCTCAATGTTTGCTCCCACGCTTTAGAAAGTCAGAATTCACACTGATTTAAAACAAAACAAAATGAAACACCACAACCCCACCCCGAAACAAATCAAACCAAAAAACCACCAGTATTTCTTTGTCCTCCTCCTGCCCATTCTCTCTCAGCATAGACAAAAATTTTGTTCATAAGTCTCATTATTTAGCTTATAATAGTTTAGGCCTTGGCTTTTATCATAAGGTATATCGTCAGAGAGTTCAAGTTTACCAGCAAATCTGCAATATCTTATGTACTTATTTCTTCATAAACTTCAAATGAACTCAGACCATAAAGCTGTAAGTCAGGTCCATTCATGATTCTGCGTCTTCGGCCAAGTCACCTACTCAATTAGATTACATACAGAAACAGGTATCTTCTGGTCTTTTATCAAATAATTAAAATGTTGAGTTGTTCTTTTGAAGTGAAAACATGCCTTTAGGACATTTCTATCATACTCTGTTGTTTCGGGTAATAAATATTAATAATCCAATGTTTTGCTCCTTTTATGTAATCAGCACAACTGCTAGAAACCAATAATTTTAAAACTCATAGAAATTTTAATATTCCTGTCACTGGTAGGAAAAGTGCAAGTATACCATCTATAAAAAGTATTAATTTATGGTGCCTCTATATTTATTGCTCTGCAGCAAAGAACACTAAAAAAATAATGATGCACTGAATATTAAATTGACTTTTAAAACCAGGTGGAATACAATTCCTTAACAGAGGCTGCTTGGAGGATTTGTCAAAATGATTTTTAGTTAGAAAAATGGATTTCTTAAAACTTAAAATTTTGTCAGAAGCAAATAATTTCTGGGCAAAACACCAACACAATCAAAATACCCCCAAACAAACAAACAAAACCCCAAACCAACATTTTAAAAGGAAAGAGACACACTGAAGTTATAACCCAGTGAAAAGTTACCCCTCTTTCTTTGAGAAAAAGACAGGAATTAAACCTATGCTTTCTTAATATATGACATAATTATTCAGATATTAGATACATTGCTATGGTTTGTATGCCTGTATTTTCCATTTAAACCACACAAGAACAGAAAGGATTTGATTTCTGTTGATACGAATTGAAAAAAGAAGCTGTCAAAATATCTCAGAGGTGTTTCCAGCCTTCTGTTTGAGCTGCAGTGCTAGAAATACTGCTGGGCTTCCACTGCATGAGTAGCTTTTCACAGGTTGTTCTTAAAATAATGATGTGTGCCTACAGTGAAAAATTACGTTTTGTAATTTCTGTATATAAAGCCATTGAAAAAACAGAAAATGAGTGCTGCTTTCATACATACAGCTACAGTTTAAAAAAATAATAAACACATAATATTGAGTGTATAGTCATGATTTATAAAGAGGTTAATATGCAAACAACTTCCCACAATTTCTCGTAATGTTTGATATAAATTTCAAGGTACATTGATGTGGATCCACTTTATCAATTTAATGTTTCTGTCTGAATTCGTCACAGTTCTCATGTAGTGTATTTTTATGTTAGAGCCTACTGCAGAGCTGAGCTGGATGAATAATGGATTTTTCGCTGTGCTAGGTGAAGCACAAAAAAAAAAGTCTCATATCAAATGGAATATTTCATTTTCTGTTTGTTTGGGGTTTTGTTGCCAAATTGTCCCCTTTATTAAGCAAGCTTCTGAATGGATATTTCTTTTTTTTTTTAAGTTATACACACATGAATATTTTGGCTTAAAAAAATTTACAATGCTTTTCCTCCTCTAAAATGTTCAACATATTAGTTAGGGATTCATATTAATAAATACTTTGCCTGGTTTTATTGCTGAGAAAGCTTCTCTTTTCCTCATGCCCTTTGATCAAGCTCTGGGCATGAACAAAGAAAAGACAACTACTATTCTTCTTCCAGTAATAGCTGTTGCTATGAGGTACAATTTTTTGACAACTTCTTTGAGATAAGTTTATTTTTGTTTCCTTGTTTTATTTATTACCCCAACAAAGGCAAATAAATTGTGTAGATTTAACTTTCCAATTGGTTTTATTAAAACATTCTTTGCTTTTAAATCTACCACTCCATTCTTGGGCCAGTTAAGACCTGGGTGGAAGAAGAGAATAGAATATATTGTCTTGTAAAAATGAAGTAAAACAACAACAAAACCTATCAAACACATTTTCTGTAATTTCTGGAAGCAGTTTAGAAAAAGCTATTATCTAAATTTAGCCACTTCATACAAATTACACAGAGGATAACTGAACGTGGTATTTCATATAACAGCTGAGCTGCAGACAAAGAGTTTAGGCAGAGAGATTAGAAGACTGGATGCAATGCGCGCTTTCCCACCCCCCCTATTCTGAAATCTCAAAAGCTGGGGAAAGTGGAAGTGAGTGATAGCAGGAATAGAATTAAGCATTTTTGTCAAATAATTAAAGTATTCTTCCCTCTTGTACTGGCATACAAATCTTCCTTTAATTTTTTTTTAAATACCTTAGTAAAATCAAGCTTTCAAAAGTTCAGAATTTACAGAATTTTCACAACCAAAATCTAAAAAGATCAGTGACACTTGTGCACAGTGCATATAAGCACACAGTGCTTATCTTGGAAAAATCAATTCAAATCCCTGTTAGAAGGATCAGAAGGACGATGTGGTATTAGCACTGCAGTTTTCCACATCAGACGAAGTATTCCAGCCACTGGAGATTGACACTATTTTTTTATGGACACATAACCATTGTCAACCAGACTGCAGCTAGGGAACTGCCAGGCACCTCTCTCATCCCCTGAAGTGAGATGATGATTAGGAGAGGATCATCTCAATGCCAAGTTCCCTGAGTTTTCAAACTTTTAGTTTATCTTACATTCTCCTCCCTATAATCTTCACTTTTGCCTCGGAAAAACTTCTCGCCTCAGCCTGCCTGTGTCCATCATGGATCGATTTACCCTCAGATATCCAGAGCAACAGCAATGCAGTTCTAGGTCAAAAGATACCCAGTAGAGGTAATATATTTGCAGATACACTTGCCAATACATATATATATATATATATTTATACACACACAGAGGAAAAAAATCAAACAAAGAGGCATTCTACTAAGCAATGAAATTGTTTAAATTCACCTCATCCAGACAAGCTATATTTTGAGATACCACAGTTTCTGCAGTCACCCTCTACTAAATACAGTGTTGCTATGTTTATTACAGAAAGATCATCAAATGCCTTAAGCAATTGAAGTTGACATCCAGCAATTTTCAGCAAAACGTGTCAGTTCTAAGCATCTGAAAATATAGCCCTGTTTTTATAAAACTGACCTGTTGGCAACATAGATCTATAATAAAGACACATGCTGCATCCCAAGATGATAAAAATCCCCTTAAAAATTGAGAGATCTACAAATTTCTTGTGTACCATTTTGTGCTCACTCCCCTTTCCCAGGTCTTTCTGAATACAAAATTGTTCAGGGAAGACAAGATATTTAAACAACTGGACCTTGACTTTTACCACAACCTCTTAGAACTATTGCTGCAGAAATCATCTATGACACTAATAACTGTTAAGCAACACTGATTCAGTTCCAGAGCAATGACCAATGGTTACTACAGACTGAGTGGCTGGAAGCTTTGTGGAAAATAGGTTGGCGTATTTGTTACAATCAAGTATATACAGCATGTATACAGACTGACTGCTACATTTAAGAAGCAGATGGAGAGTCAGAAAAATAGATAAAGCAAGCCTTCTTTTGGAGCAACATTAGTTTAGACCCTGTAAAATTTTTCTGTATGAGTGCATATGTACCCTTATAACTGTGTTTTCTTACAGCTGTTGCTGTTCATGTGATCTGGCAAGATTATATAAGTAAAACTGGAGCATTTAAACTTCCATTTCCTCAGACTTCACCATCATTCACTAAAAGTTTTTCATTCATAGCAAAACTCCTCAGATGATCTTGCTGTTGAAAATTATCTGCCCTATTTACAGTCCAAGTCAAAGCTGAAATACAAATTCTGCTGTGGAAACAACTCAAAACTTCCAGTACAGATAATATTTTATTCCCAGTGGAGAAGGATCGGGCTAAAGGAACATTTAAACAAATGGCACATGGGCCCTAGACCAAAATTATTGAGTTGCCAACCTCATGTTAGTATTTCAGACGTGTTCAGGGGTTGCCTGCTGAAGCATGACATCTTACAGGCTCAGAGATTCAACTGACCTAACAGGTAAAAGGGGAGAGGAAAAGAAGTCAAAGCTCTAGCTTTTGCTTCAGAGTTTGCACGACAGGTTTTGAAAAGCTTGATGAAACGAAACAAAACAGAAGGCTCTACAGTATTTTTGATACTCGTTAGAGGTACAGGGAAATCCCTCCACTTTTGCCTGATATGAAGACATTTAAGGGTTACGCTCTTGGCAGCTTGGCAGAAAACAGAATATACAATTACAGCATTTTCAGTAGGCTGCCACAGACCCACATCAGATACTCTAGTATCAGACTCAACTGAGCAGGAGGAATTTAAACTTGATGTATTCAACCCAAGAACACTTATTTAAAGGAAGCTTTCAGAAAGTGAATTCTGATACTTTTGCAAGACTCAGCTTGGGTTTGTGTCTAGAAGTCTGCCTACAGAATTAACTTCCCCTGAATACTACAGGAATTCTGGGTGCCTGAATTTATTTGGAGTCAGCCTCCACCCCAGCAAGACATGGGGGGTTATCTGCACCTTCAGTCCTATCTGTGGGATTTAAGGACTCTCCGGAGACTGAGAAGAAATTTTTAGATTATCTACTAATAGGGACAACAACAGAACTAAGCAATTTTATGGGCTTAGCCCTTCATGTATGTTTTCTACATAGAAGATGATTGCTTATTGCTATACTGCTTTGTCAGTTTACATTTAACATTTCAAGCAACTGAATTTGACCTCGTTTGTTTGGAGGCAATCCTGCAACCCATTGGATTTAATTTTCAAAATGCAACCCATTTAATATAGCTCTGTAGCACCCTAGGAGCAGTCAATTTTAGTACTTTTTCTCTCTGGTTAGTGTTTATAATTTTGAATGCTTATGTAATCTACTCATGTCCAACAAAACAAATTTCATTTGCTATGTTTGATCAGTCCAGCTAGCTTTTTACAATGTTACCATTTTCTTGGTTTGCTTTAGAGAGTTTGACTTTTATATTCAATGGTTCACAGGAAAGAAAACATTCTTTACTAGGTATTTGTTCATTTGCTATTTTCCCTCAAAAAATTCTTAAAATCCCAAGACATTTTTTAGAGGGTTTCCTACAATTAAGAGTCTGTCTTACTGAGTTAAGGGACAAGAGCATCCAAGAAATGAAAAAAATCACATGCACACATACAATACAAACCACCAGATTAAATTTGCCACTGCTACTAACAGAAGTTTCCTCTGCTTATCCCCATGACTTTATTCACAGAAAGGAAATACACAAGTATTCAAGAAACCTTCAAATACAAGATTTCAAACAAGAAACTTTACCAATGAAACCAAAAACTAAGCCCCAAAAGAGCAATTTCAGACAGCTTCTCGTAGTTCTTGAACAGTTCCAAGTCCAGAAGAGGGCTAAGCGTTTCTCAGCTGTCCTGATTTGACTAAAGGAAAGAGTACCATTTACAAAGTGATAAAATTGAACTCTCAAGAAGACATGGCAGTATCTTTGGGATAAGGAAAAACATAACAAGATAAAACCAAAAAAAGAATCCCCAAACAAATAATAAAATTAAATCTGTACTTCTGTATTATAAAAAAAAAAAAAGAGGTCTAAGAAATCAATGTTTTCGCTATCTGTTACTGGAGAACTCTATAGCATTTTTCCAAATCCAAATGAGATTTACCCACTTCTACAGGACAATACAGTACACTCGTCTTAGAGAGCTCCCACAACATCTTTAGACTATAGGTCATTTGTCTAACAACAAAACAAATAGTACACTCTTTACAGGCTGGTAGATATTCTTGCTACTCAGTCAGGTTCATTCTAGTATTGTTGAGGTTAATTTCTCGCAGACATCATTTAGTCTAATGTGTTAATTTCCTTAAACAAATTTGATGGCACTTTTCTATCCAAACTCTGTCTTCCACACTATTAAAAAACCCCCATTGTTGTACTAGCAGCAGGGAAAAAAAATATTAAAAATTGTGTAGTGTAGGAACATTTAAACAAGGATTTTTAATTTATTTTTTTTTAATGTGCAAATCTCTTCAATTTTTATTAAAGTTTAAATGTCTCATGAATGAATGCACATTTTTTGGCCACTTCTGAAAAAGTTTTAAGTTATATATTTAGGTACAAGATACATATCTGGGAAATATATTACTTTTTCTGTTCTGAGGAGATAGGACTGTGAAAGAACATTTAAATCACTGTAGTTGCAACAAACTATGTGGCATTTCATGTTGACAGAAGTCCAGAATTTCTGTGTGAGCTACATAACGTGCCACTTCAGCATTGTGGGCCTTTTTGGAGAGAGCTGCCACCAAAAGACACCATCACACCCACTTCCAACATTCACAATAAACCACATAACACTGATTTTATAATGCAAATGAATAGGAAAAAAAAAAAAGCAAGTCTTGTGGTTAAATCACAGGACTAAGAACTCTGGAGACATGTTCCTTGCAGTTTTTTTAGATAAGCCATTTTAACAATTGAAGCTCTTTTAGTTTTTACACTTTCCTCGCAGCCTCACATGCATTGGGCAAGGGATAAACTAATTATATCCATGTGTTGAAGGTAAAAAAAAAAATACTAAAAAAATCAAACTTTGGAAACTGTTCTTTTAAAAATGGTGCTGAATGTTTCTGTTTCATATGAAGCATGTTGCTTGTGTTGAATACCTTAGATATAAACTCTACAGCTACAAAAAGACATACCAGGCTGGCAGATAACACGCAGTCTCCATACCATAACAAAACCATTTAAGATTGTGTACCTTACCACAACTATTTTAGGCAATGTTTGGATAAAACGAGCAGATCTAATGTTTTGTTAATGACTTCCTATTGATATAATTTAAGCTATTTATGTAATAGATATGATGTGTTGCTTCATCCATTTGCTAATCTTTGAACAGCCCACGACTGTTATACACCTGAGAAAAACTGTCAGCAAGGTCTCTCTCTGACTGATTTCCAGAGGAAAAGAAGGGACAAGAATCTGCTGTAAAGTCTCTTAATATCAACCATCCTTGGAAAGGGTGGAAGAGTGCATAAGTATAGACAGATTTTATTCTCAATAAGGTAAGAAATTACTAACAAACCTTAGAAGAGCTCCCCATTCAAGCCTCTGACTTCATACTTGGAGGGTCAGAGCAGTCTGAAGCTGGGAAGGGGATGATGTATCTCCTCATCTATTTTTAAAAACAAGATTTTGGTATCTCATGCTGGAACATAGCCTGAATCTTACATATTTGCTGGCAAGTAAATGACTGGGTACATATACAGTGATTCTAGAAGTGCTTAATAGGGAGGGAAATGCCAACTTTCCTTCACACCTCGCCTTGGATTAAAAAAAAACAACAAAAAAACCCCCAAAACACACCCAAAACCCAACCAACTTTCCTTACAGAAATCTTGTCAAAACCTATGAAACACTTCCATCTGTGAAAATATGGTCTTCCAAGGAAATAAGTTCTTATACCGCAAGAGCACGAGAAGGGATGCAGATTGTGTTTCTTCGATCTTTTTTCCTTTACCGGTAACTCAGTTTCTAGGAAAAGCTTCTGTTTGTATGTTGAATACTGTGTTATTTCAGTAAACAACAACAAAAAATCCCCCCAAAAAATCCAAACAAACATCTGTCTTCACACATAGGAATAAGAATTACTATGCATAGAAGGAGATATTGAATCCAAATCTTCTCTGTAATTCACAGTGCAATACTTACTTTGTTCAACTATTATTTGCTGTTATATATGGATGCAGTTAGGTAATACCCCCATCCTTTTCAAGGCTGTTGCAAGATTCTAAAGAAGGAGCAACAAGGTTTTGTTTGTAGATTCTGAAGAATCCAGTAGGAATAGGAAGTGGCCTTAAGCGCTGACATTAGCTCCAAAATTCAGAAGAACCATGTACATTTGAGAAGGAATTTACAGCCGTAAAATTGTGAAGACACGAGTTAAGATATCAGGTTGTTGTTCAAACTAAGCTCCATTATAAGGAGTCTTGGCTAGTCTTGTGAAGGTTATTTAACTCATATTCCCTAACTAAATATGTGGAGGAGAAGAATGCTGCATAGATATTAGGGATACATGTGAGAGGCATGAGGGCAGGGAGGGGGGAACAACTTTTTGACTGAAATTTTCATTTCACATGCCTTTAAAATTAATCTTCTGTTCTTTATATCTCTTGTTTTCTAATTGCCACATGCAGTATGGTTAATACTTAACATGCCTGTCAGCACATGTCTCTTAAGGTAGATACAGCAAAACATCAGGCTTCTTTCTACCCCCCTGACACCACAGGGGTTATCCTGCAAGTAAGTGCAGGCAGTCCTTAGCAGCCAAAATGAAAGGGTATGCAAGACCTGCAGAGGTTAAGGAGAGACAGCCACTGCCATCTCTTTTTCCTCCCCTCCCTTCCACATCTTTGGGGGGGGGGGTGAGTGTCTGAAGACAATAAAAGGGAAAAAGCAGCAAAGAACCCCATGGAAACAGACACAGACACAACAGAAACAGCCATTGGCTCAGATCTGATTGCTTCATTGTTAATTTAACACAGCTAAACCCAGAAATATGTTTTACATTGAGCATTGGCTGAAAGTTTCTCTACTAACAGCTTGAAGTTTCTATCTTTATCAATCCATACTGTGCTCAGAGCAGCATGATTTCACACATTATTCTGTCAAAAACTGCTTTTTTCAGAGATGCAACTCTGTCAGCTTCTCATGCTGATTTAAACAGCCCCCAGAAGTACGTCAGAAAAATTCTGACTTTTGTCAGAGAGGGATTTTTCTTTGTTTTGGTGTTATATTTGTTAAGAAGAATGGAAAAAAAAGGCATTCTTAAGATGACAGCCAGTATAGCCTTTGGCTCCACTCACATGAAAGATTAGACACTTTTCAGCAGAGAGTAACCTCCTGTTGCACCCAGTTTTCCTTCCAACCCTCAGAAGGATGTAGATCATGAAGTGGGAAGGCCAGTGTGCAGTCAGGACTTACCCCAAGATTGCATCATAACAAAACTAGGTATATATTAAAATAAAACTAGGACATCCAGAGAAAAAACACTCCCAATTCCTGGTGTTTAAAACTTGTAAGCCAATTAGTTTTAATAAACTTTTGTGATTTGTTATTATCATTACTAAAGAATTCAGTGAAAACTGGAAACCATAAAGATTCTCCAGTGAATACGCTATAAAAAAATAGTATCAGCTAACTTTTTCTTTCCTAATAGGAGACAGAAAGAAAAATATATCTTCAGATATGCTATTAACTATGTGTGTTAGTAATCAAAGATAACATTCAGGACCAAGGCTTGCTGTTGAGTCAGTAGTGACCTTATATACCATTACAATAGCAACAAGAAATCTGGTCAGCTATCTTTTCTCCTCAGTACATGTTAGAAAATACAGTACAACAATGTTGCACATCATCTGCTCACGTTAACAAAAATTGAGAAAACTGTCAGAACTTGTGGTACATTCTGCTCAGGAGGTATATGCTGAGGGTCACAGGACATCCAGGAGCAGACAACATGTCACCCAGAATCACAGCAGCTTTAGAACGTGACACGTTAATCAATACATGAAAGACTAAAGCAAGGATTACGAACCTTGTATGTGCTTTCAAGTGAGCCTTCAAAACATTTTGAGGCTACATGTACTTTTTTTCTGATAAACCACTAGAACTCCTGGTCTACTAAAGAATACATCCAATTGTGCAGCCATGCAAGTTGGGAGAGAGAAAAAAAACATGTAACGGTCTTAAAACTATTATGCCAAATAAGTAATATAAATTTGCAAATGCTGTACAGATATACTAGAGAAGCTCAAGGGGTAGTGTGGGGCGAGTGTGGAGGGGAGAGAATCTGTCTGCATTACTCAACTTTAAATCCAGCAACACATAAACAAAGAAATCAGCATACCTAAATGTCACATATAGGAACAGAATTGGGGGGGCAGGTTTTTTTGATCTTGTGTTTTAAAGCCATTCCAACATTAACTATTCTCTCACTGTCATTAAAAAACATTGCTAATATTATATGTCTCTATAAAAAACAGGGGAAAAAAAATCCAGATCAAACACCACAAAGGTGGATTGTACAGTTCCCATAGATGTAAATCAATCTTTGAAAACTGTTTTGAAATCTTTGACGAGGGAATAGTGAAAAAAAAAAATCTGTAACAACCATTCCACTACTTTATCAAACCAAAAATAGGTTTTAGATTATAAAAAAATCAAATCCCCCCTTTGTAGGTGCCCGAGTGGGAGCCGGTCCCAGAGTAATGACTGAGTCTCAATGTGAGTATGATCGTTCTCCCTTTATTGCTCAAATAGGGTGCTTATATACCTTAAGCAATTAGTCACAAGCTGTCCATGCGCCTCTAGCTTTACTACGATTGGTTAACATAACATGTTCACACGCACAAGCTAACTATACAGTTGGCTGCTAGCTCCTGTCCACGCTCCCTATCACAGGTTCTTAGATCATCCTCTTGTCATGCACTCCGCTTCTCCTGCCAACAAACATCTGGTTTCAAGCGGTTCTTATCTCTTCTGTGAAGCTTGTTTCCGTGTTCAAGGTCCTTCAAGGGTGTTAGTAATTCTTTCATGCCGTCCATCTAAAACACACTCCCAACATGTAGGCAGGAACATTACGTGAAGTTGTTGTTTTCCGAACCTCATACAATTTACTATCAAAGTCTCCCAGTCTGTTGTTATCTGGCACGATTACACAGGTTACACAGCTGTGCTCACATAGGTTTGTGTTTCTTATTTATTTAAAAAAAAAAAAACAGAAACAAAAGCTGTAACAAAGGGTTTATAAAGTGACTGTCATCTCGCTCAGTTAAAACTTCTAAGGAAATCCAGCTGCTCCAAATGGTTCAGAAAGAGGATTTGTGCCCAGCTTTCTTAAGACATAGGTACCTAAGCACCAAGCTATGAGAGCACTGAGCTCAATTACAGCACTGAGAGTCCACACGTTACAGAGGACATCTGAGACTGACAGATCTGGACCAGACTTTCTGAGACGGAAGTTTAAAATGAAGAGTTTCAACTTCTTGCTTTCCTCTTAATTTATCTTCCCAGCTTTATTCAGTTAACATATTTCTGAAATTCCGTCTACACTTGAATACACTGTTTGTCATCTCAACATTATATTTTTCAGTATTAACTGACAAGATAATTTGCTACAAAAATACCTGACACTCTGACAAAAAAAATGCTTTGTCTGACTTCACTTATAGCACACAATTTTGCAAAGCATGTATACACCACCATTTTATGTAAAACATTCTCTCAGTCCCCATGCTATAGAAAAGTTTTATTGTAGCATTTGTAGTATAATAATGTTAATTTTAATAATTTCTGGAAGATAACAGGTAGGGCTGGAAGTTCAATATTACCATGTTTTACTGAAGGTATTATACTTAGACTTAGGTGACCTTTAAATAGTGTCTGTCCTCTAAAATGCTTTTATTTATTTTTTTTCCAAGTGAGAGTGATTGTTCTTTATGTTGTGTTGTAAGACATGACAGAAGCTCCTCAGTCCAAAACCAGAAAAATATCACCGAATTCACAGCCTACTGAAAAAAACCAAACCAAACCAAAAAAAGCCAGAGATACTCAAGAAGAAACAAAATCAGAAGATGAAGTCCACCTACAATTATCAGAAGACATTGTGATATGTGTTTTTATCCCAGCACATGGTACAGTGGGAAATAGACATATAACATTTTATACATATATTAAAAAAGGTATAAAAATGGCCTTGCCTATCAAATTAGTTTAAACTACCCCGCAAGTTCAATAATGTTCTGAAAACTGAAACATGTGCTGAGAAGTTATTTTATACTTGAAAATGATGAGAGATTTCATTTTTATACAGATTTCCTCAAACCAAGATAAGCATTAAGGTTTTCAGGATACAAGAATTTAAAAACATTTCATAGCCTGAATTGCCACTGAAACGTCTGATCAACCTGACCAGGCACAGACCACACAACCAAGACTTTATTGTCTTTCTTCCTTTTCAGTATTCTTGCTATATGTCAGATATGGCTCTTTTTACCATGAAAAATCTCATTTTTCCAAACTAATTTCCTTTTTGTCATTGTTATTTAACAAGAATAAAATATATGTAGTGAATGACCTTTAATGTACCATGCAATCTCTGTAGTCATATAGTCCCCAGACAAGTGCAATAACTGTTTCCTTATTTATGGCCTCCAATTTTAGTGTATTGCATTCCCCATACACTGTTTTGCTCACCCGAACATAACATGAATTGGTCTAAAGCCTCACTTGCAGCTGAGCTGCAAATAGCATTGTCTCTACTAATCAGAGATTTCTTGCAATCGTAGATGCATTTAATTTACTGCAGGAGCCATGTGATTGAAAAGGATTATATTTTTATGTTTAAAGTTTTCCTACTTTCTTTTTCAAGCAGAAGCATGCTTTTTCCAACACAAGATTAAGGTAAATTTACAGTGACTTTCTTCCACCATTGTCACCTCAACCTACTAAAGGTTTCCTGGTCTTACTGCATAACTCGGTAGAAAAGCAGATGAGTCCAAGTTTAGAAATATTGACCAAAATATGTGTATTTAGATGTGCCATTAATTATGTGGAACGTATACTTCCCTTCACACCCCACCGCCAAGTATATTCAATAACATGTCTTTTCAGTGTCCTGGTTTCAGCTAGGACAGACTATAATGGTTTGACTTCAGTATGAGAAGAATGCTGATAACACTCTGATGTTTTCAGTCACTGCTAAGTAATGTTTATACTAAGTCAAGGATTTTTCAGCTTCTCAGGCCCAGCCAGGGAAAAGGCTGGAGGGGCACAAGCAGTTGGGACAGGACACAGCCAGGGCAGCTGACCCCAACTGGCCAACGGGGTATTCCAGACCATGGGACGTCATGGCCAGTATAGAAACTGGGGGGAGTGGGGGTGGAGAATCGCTGCTCGGGGACTAATTGGGTGTCGATCGTCGGGTGGTGAGCAACTGCACTGCGTAATACTTGTATGTTCCAATCCTTTTAGTATTACTGTTGTTATTTTATTAGTGTTATCATTATCATTATCATTATTAGTTTTTTCTTTTCTGTTCTATAAAACCGTTTTTATCTTAACCCATGAGTTTTACTTCTTTTCCTGATATTTTCCCCTATCCTACTGGGTGTGTGGGGGGTAAGTGAGCAGCTGCGTGGTTCTTAGTTGCTGGTTGGGGTTAAACCACAACATTCAGAAATACAAGAACATGAGAAACAGAATGAAGTATTGGTAGAACGATTTTTATTAAGAGGAAAGGATTGGGGTGGTTTCTGGGTTTTTTTTGAGGGGGGAGGGGGTGTGTGTGTTTCTTTTTTTGGGGGGGTT
>JANZLQ010000056.1:5093966-5105282 GCA_026212715.1 Elanus axillaris | reverse complement strand
GGTGTGTGTGTTTCTTTTTTTGGGGGGGTTGGGCTTTTTAAGTACCTTAAGATACATTATATTACCAGGAGAAGAGACTAAGCCAGAGGAAAAAAACCCTCCCTACCTGTAGGCATGGTAGCTCTCTTCTGCAGGAATCTGCAGCAGAGAGTGTCTGTCTACAACGAGATACTACTGACCTCATGGCTGCAAAACTCAGGAGAGGATGCCCTATGCCAGGCAAAAGCCATCACCAGAAATGTGAGAGCCTGCTACTTAAAGGGCTGATTCACAGAAGTTTAAACCTCTTTGGTTTTTGCTTTCTGGTCAGTTTTCCTTATGGAGTCAGCCAGCCATTTTACTCTAGCTCGTTACATGAAGGAAAAGTTCTCTAAAAACTTACTTCAAGCTCTATCCATGGAAGGCTTAGATTAACATCCTCCAAGCAGTTAGTAAATTAAGGCTATTTAGACTGATTGTTAGTGATCACTGTGATAAGTAAACATCTTGATTTAAAATGTGCTGGATAAAGATCAATAACATAAGTAGTTCGATGTTAGAAATAAAAATTATATTATGCAGTTTGGAAGCTACTTGCTTTTGCTGTGGTTCTGTTAAAAGTAAGTTCAATTGCACAAGAGAAATTAAAAATTACAAAAGCATAATTAGATATAATTAAGGTCTCATTATCTTAGCAAGGCATTCTGAATTGTAACATAAAAATAGCTTTTTTTTTGTAACATAAAAATAGCTTAACACAAAGGGTAGGATTAACAGATACTCCTGGAGTGTCTGCTAAAACACTCTTGGATAAATATTTTAAAACTATCTGCAAAACACTACCAATTGATATCAAACAGCTAAAATGATCAGTTGAAGTAATGCTACCATTTTTCACTTGTTCTAATGCACTTTCCATGAAAGGTTCTCAAAGCATTTTACAAACAGTTTTGAAGTAGATCTTCTAACTTCACCATGTTGGTTTCCAATTAACACTGTTTACCGCCAGAGAACACTTGCTAAAAGGAAAAAGAAACATCTGTACTCTAAGACTTGCATTTTAAAGAGAAGTACATGGGGATGATTACAAACTCAGCTTGGCCTCGTACTTTGATGCCACAATAATTTTCTTCAGACCACAAGTTTCCTCTTAGAGTTAGAGCATCCAATTAATTTTTTCATTTCCTAAAATCATTAAAAAAAAAAACATAGTATAAAGAATGAATCAATAAATTGATTTTAGAATTGATTTTTACCTGTCTAATAAAGAGACAGGGCTGACACCTTCTTCCAGGTGCCTGCTCTGTCACATATTTAAACCCTTTTATTAGGCTTAGATTCTAATCTACTCTAATAGTTAATTTTTTCCCCTCATTTTTAACAAAATAACAATTCATGGTAAACACAGTTTTGATTAACCTGTTTCAGTATTATCTACCAATATGTAATATTGAAGCGGGGACTCATAACCAATCTGTCCTTAGTCCCATCTAGTAAACAGCCTTTGAGAAAAACCCTGAACTTCACAAGGTAAATATTTGCCTGCAATTCCATTTACGGGCCAGCTCCCCCTCTGGAACAGGCTGATTAAGAGTTTTGATATTTGCAGCCAGTATGTCTGCAAGAGCTCTGAGCCTCCTTCAATGGGTTCAATGATAATAAACACACACACACACCCCCCAGCACGTGTTACCTTATGTGCAGTCAAAAGCCATTTTCAGAAGAATGCAGAACCCTGTGTTCAGAGATAGGCCTGTCAGCTTCCTACAGGATTAGACAATTTAGCCCACTGCCAAGTGACAACAGGTCCCTAACATTCCTCGCAAGGTTCCTTCTACCCTCTCTGATAATAGGCAGGGAGTAATCTGGCAATGTGCTGTGCTTCCTGCTGATTCTCAGACTCTTCGTGAAAATGAAGATCTAATATCTTGAATTTAGGTTTTGGGTTTTTTTTAAGTTTTCACTGTCTCCCCTAAAGATCACTCAACATTTCTCAGAAAACTACGAAGGAGCTACAGTGTGGTAGTAGGAAATAATGATGGCAGCTATAAGAGTTTCATGGAAACCTGCACAGGAAAAGCAAAGGCCCAAAGGGGTGTGTGGCAGACTGTGACTTGGAGAAGCATAGTCTGCAATATTCTGCTTCTACAAAAGAAATGTGCCAGCAAAATTTTATATAGTTGACCTCAACCTATTGTTTATTCTACTTGTGAAGTTGCTATAGCTTTGTTTATCCTCTTCACAAAAGGGAAAGAAAAAATTTGCCGGAAGGCAGCACATTAATTATTTTTTCTCTTCCACTTCTCTGCACTGCTAGTTACATACTGAAATTGATAGCACTTCAGTAAAATCCACCACAAAAAACATATGCTGCATTAACATATCAGTCTGATATACTGGTACCAACAGACAAACACATCCTCTTCCTTATCTACATTCTGTTCGTCATTCATCTATAAATTAAGTTATTCTCACTAGTAATTAAATGTGACATACACATATTGTATAATTAGATATAATTTTATTTTATTTTTGCTTCCCCACAAAGCTGTAGCTAGATGCACAAACTCATCGAGAAATCTAATTTCAGCCGTTCCTGTGGAAAATTACTTCTTTGGATTGAGCTTATTCTTTCTCAATATGGAGAGGGGTTTTTGCCTATTTCAAACTGGAATTAGGAGAAAAGATATTAATGACTGAGTTTAAAAAAAAACCATTCAAAATGAAAAACAAATATTCATATCATTACAGGAAAAACCATAAATTTAATTTACCTGGAGACTGGAATCTGTCAGAAATTTTCTGCTGACACCATTTACTTCAGCAAATATTGAGAAGGGAAAAAAAAACCTTGTCACCATGCAATTGCTCAGTGAAACCCTCCTCAGAAACAGGGTTTTTTCCTCAGGGAGAACATTCTGGTCAAGATCAGAGAAGAAAATTCTTAAACAATTCCAGACGGGAATGTGAGTTTCATCACGTCTCAGGTGAGGAATATAATCACATGGCCAGTAGTAATCCCTTAAAGGGAATTCCTCAAGCATTACTAGTATAATAGATCTGCTATTTATTAAATAATCAGTGGGTTAAGAAGCAAATTGTGCCCCAAAACCAGTTGTAGTAATGATCAGCATGATCATGTGGATGACGTTCACATTGTGGGTCCACACAAATAGAGCAGCTTCAGATGGAAACACTGAGAGAAAGCATTTAAAGAATATCAATAACTTGGTATTAAAGCCACTTGTCAGAGATTTGAAAGGCTCTGTGGAGCCTTTGGCGTGACTGTGCAAGATGACTTTTTAAGTCATTTCTCTATCATCTCAAAAAGATATCACAGTGGCTAGTTACCATCTGGCCTAAAGGTGCTCCTAAAAAAATTCACAATTATTGACTTATCTTAAAACAGTATAAAAGCTAAAGAAATGTGAATCTCAAAAATCTTCAGCTGTCTTTGCAGGAGAGGACTTAACCTTTAGCATGTTTTGCACTGCTATTTAAATGGGGAAAATGTCATTCTCACTTACTATAGTGAAAAAAGAAAAATAAATTATTAATTAGGTAACGTTTATTTTCACATGGATAGAATAAACTCTGTGGATCTCTCTTTGTATATACTTACAATTACTGTAAGACCAAAATGCTTCTATTCAATGATAGCACTGTGTTTAATGCTTTGTTGTAATTGAAATGCTCTAGTAAGTACAAAAGTGATATTGAATACAATAGAAAAAGATTTAGTACTCCAATCTGAGAAAAAAACATTTGCTTTTACAAGAAAAATATTGATTGTTTAAGCCAATAAATGCTCCATCATTCAACTGTAATCACTAAATAATCTCACTTCAGTGTTGGCTTTTTTTAAAATTTTTTCCTGAAAAATATTCTTAAAAAGATTTTTTTTTTTTTACTAGAAATTCACCATTACTCTCTTTAGAAAGGTTAAAGGATTTGTAATTTAGGTTCATATCTAGAAAGACATTAACGCAAACACTTAGTAGAGATGCTTTCCTGAACTGGTGCATTGGATTATATTAAAACATCATTCAACATTTTGCCTTCTCCCTCTCTTCTGTGGAGAAAGATTGTCTTAAAGAAGTCTCTTCTGCAATATTTTTGCTGAACTGAGAAAGAGTTGACTGATGAAAGAAAATGTTGACTGAGAAATGATGAAGATTTTTGGCAATGCAGTAAGGCTCATCTTGTGCAGGATTGCTGCTGAATGTCATTGAGCTGGTTGTCTCCACCAGAAAGTGAACAGTTTTAGAACTCCTCTGACTGAGAGATAAGTCACTTACACATGCACAATCTGTGTTCCTCAGTCTATTTCAGAAGATTTTTCAAGTAAATTTTTTGAGTACAGTTCTCAGCTAGTCTACTGTTGTGTCCATTGAGAAGATTTCTTTGATATTGTATTCCCCGCAACACAGAAAGATTTGGGAACATTGTAAGGTCTGTGACTTAGGATATTGTATATGTTCTTCTGCAGAACCTCAAAGGCTCGGTCTACATAAGCTACAGGACTAATTGCAGGATCAAAACAGAGGCACATGGCAAGCTGGTATGCAAGTAAAAAAAATGGAAATTACTTGTTTTTCTAAAAATAAATAAATATACGCAGAATTCAGGAAACTTTCAGAGATTTTACTAGATCCTTCTTTATATGCAAATGACACAAGGGTCTGAGATCTGCAATACATGTTCATTAGAGAAAGATGATTTTGACAAGAAGTCATATTCAGGGCATATTTGTAAGCAAAGTATCAGCTACTTTGATTTAAAATAGCAATGGTGCAATGTTTTTAGAGAGGAAAAAATAAAAAAAAGAAGTGGTGTATGCCTTTTTTTCCTCTAAATAGGTGTCCCCATTCTGTCAAGTTTGGTTTACGTAATTCTACTGGATTCAAATTACATGTAGGTTACCAGTGAAATAATATTTACTGTTGTTGTGAGAATTTGGGAGGCTAAAGAAAAAGGGGAAGGAGAGGAGGGAAAGGGAGGAAGGAAAATTTCAGCTCATTACAATGATAGAGTTAGAAAATTTTTGCCCTTGTTAAAATTATGTCATCACTTTTACTGGTGGTATTGATCACTATATGTCCCTGTGTGGTCATGCACCACCCTTCCCTGGGCCACATTGCAATGTTAGGACCAGCCAGCATTGTATTCTTGTGCAGTGAGTTGGAACAACCTGGTACTTTCTTATCCTGGCTACGGTACAGCGAGTTGTGTGATTAGGCACTTCCTAACCATATCTGAAACTGCTGTTGTGTGGAACCATACCTGAAATTCCTACTGTCTGGATCATGGCCCACCTTGGAGGGTGCCAGAATTGCCTGACAGAATTATGGCCAGAATTGAAGTACATTAACGAAAGACAACCATCTCGTGATCCTGAGACCCTTACAGCTCTCCAGGATCACAGCAGGTTGTGACCCTGTATCTACCTCTGAATTGGAACGCCTCTTAGGATACATTTTGCAAGAATATTTTAAGTAGTAGATGTCACGAGGATTTTAAGTAGTAGATTTTGTGAGGATTTTATAGAATAGTTTCATTAGTACTTTTAAGGCTAGTTTCACGACCATATCCAAGATCACCTGCTGATAGATGCCAACAAAGAAGAAGGGGTCAAAGATTGTCTCCTGGCAAATGCTGACAAATGAGAATAGCAAGTAATTCAGTACAACTTGACTTCATGAGGTTTTTTTAAAGATCTTTTGGTATGAATAATTTACTGTAATTGGCCAAGAAAGAAAATCTTGATTATAGGTTAACACCTATTTGTGTGTGATTTAACTTTGTACTGCTCATAGCAAACTTTATTAAATCACTCTGATAAATGGCTGATGATTAAGTATTGTTAAAAATCATACAAACTAATCTTGTGATTTATCATAATAGTGTTAATAAATCTTAAATTGCTGCTACGTTGAAGTTATATAGGAACCATAATAACTCATTCTCTGACAATTTGGTATCATAATTTAACAGGAGATTTTCCTTGCCCTTGTATTAATTCCATTAGACATAAACCATTGACCAAGTGTGGGACTAAGATTGGACCTAGCTGCACCTAAAATCCATCAGGAGTTGAGAAAGCAAGGGAGTCTTCTCTAAACCTCGTGACTCAATGGGAGCATCTCTCTTACCTTTTTCTATCTCTAGTCAATGTGTAAATCATTCTAAATCGACCCCAACTCAATTCTCCTTTATATGTTTCTTCCATGGAATAAAACTAATAGGGTGAACCTTGCCACTGAGCCTTGTTAAGTCCCAGTTTTTACAAATTCACATTAAAAATCACGTTTTGCTAATACCTTTGACAGTGATCTTTAAGTGATCTAACCCACTTCATTCGCGACACCTTGCTAATATCAAAGAACAATAGCATTTCAGTAAGACTTCTGCTTTTCACCCATAGCATGAATTTACACAGACGGATAAAGATGGACACTTTTCGTCACAGAATGTGTTTAGATTTTAGATAAAGCAGCTGCCAAAGACTTACAAGATTGATTTCTAATGTTCACTTCCTAAATAATTATTTAGGAATATAAGTATGCAACTGTAATTCTCAAGGTATGGAAATCAAGTGGTTCTTACAAACTTCAGTTTTTGGCACTTTCAGAAATTGTGATTGTGTATGTAAGGGTGCAGTAGCATGTACTCAAGTACTCAGAATCCCTAAACTAGTGTTTCTCGTACTGAGGTCCATGACCATCCTTTCCTCATTTCAGAAATTTAGCTGCCACTGATTCAGTTCAGAAAATTTGAGAGATTGAACTGTCAAAGGTTAGGAAAACTTTTATGCACTAGGGATATCTTTTGTTCCTTACATATCCTTAGCAAGAAGTATTTTAAATCAAATCTGGCTGAATGTTTGTCAAACTCCATTTGCACCTGTTACACAATAAGAAAGTGCATTCAGAAAAACCTGTTTCAACCTGTGAAGCACCATTCACTAGAGTCAATACTGTTAAAAATAAACATGAATTAGGAATATACTCAGTGATGTTTCTGTGTTTCCATAGTTACTTTTTTTTGACAAATAATACAACCGTGTAAAAAATGTAAGAACCATCAGGAAAAAAGTAGTTCATCTGATAGTATCTTTTCCTATTATTAGTCACACCTGCTAAAGGTGGTAATAGTCACACACTCATAATTCTTTACAAGAACTTCCAAAGTAACCATCACTTGAGAGCAACTCTTTTTCACATGCAATCCCTGCCTTTTCCTGTGCTGTGTGTGGCAAGTTACAGTGGGCGATGTGCAGGCCCAGAAAAGGAGTGTGAATCCTGCACATCTTACACGTTGTAACCTATTCCTCATATCTTCTTTTTCCTAGAACCTTTCAGATTTTGAGACTTGGGGTGGTTTGGGGAACTGCTAAAATTCCCAGCCCTTGCTCTGCTATCCCCTCTAAAGAGGTATCTTCTATCGTTGCCTTGTGTCCAAATATTTTGCCCCCCTTGCCCTTACTGTTGCAAGCATACTGCCTCCTGGTTGGGTATATGAGGAGCTGGTAACCTAGGAGAGCAAAAAGACAGCTTTCTGAACGTCGTTCCCCCCCCGGGTTGTGTCAATTCTTCTACACAGCAAATTCAGAGACATTTGTTTAAACCCAGTAGCAAGACAGGGGGTCGCTGACAAGGTCAGACAGAGAATACAGAAGCAGTTGAGCCTTACTTCTGAGCACCAACTTTCACCCTGTATTTCAGATGTGGTGGCCAGGTGAGTAAGCAGGCTCTACTCCTTCCAGACCCTCAGTAGCCTTCACCCACTAGTGGTTTAAGGCAGACCATTCCACTTCACCCAAGCAGAGGAGCAATGACAGAGACCACAGCTCAGTAACCTTGTAAAGGAGCTGTGTGTGACTACATGAGCACTCTTCCCAGATATTTGGGAGGCAAGGTTCAAGAGCTCAGCCTTAGTTGTTAGCCTAAAGCAGTACTGATAATTTCTGTATTATGGATAGCCTTTCTGTAACAACAAAAACAACGCTATTTATTTTTGCAGTAGAATAAGGCAGCCAAAGAGGGCCACCAAAAGAATTTCATCTGCTATGTAAGCTTGGAGTTGTCACCCTTCAGCTGGAACACACCTGACAGTACAAAACTGGGCATGACAAGGGCAGGAGTTCAAGAGATGCTGAATTGTGGACCTCGACACTGAGCATGCAAAATGAGCCTTCCATTCATTATGCAATGATCTTTCACTTCTTGACAAAGTAATGCAGTATGGTGGTCATGTACATAGTTCCTATCATATTTACTTTAAAATCGGGAATTTTAAAATATTTTATTTCTTCTTGACATTTTAAAACTGTGGAAATAAAACACCTTTAACTATTGTTTTAAAATAATAATACCCCACTCCCCCATTTCTAATCTGCAGATTATATCCGCTCTCTTGTTCTTCCTTTCCAACCCAAATTGAAGACCCAAGTGATGATAAAATTCAAGATTACAGTAGAAGACTGCTAGACCTTGGTGATCATATAACCTAATGGATGTCCCCACAGACAAAGACTTGTGTATTTTGTAGAATAAACCAGTATTTTGGCTCTGACATTTTTGTCCTTAAGTTTGGAATATATTTTTCCCAAAGAAAAAGCAGCAAAGCAAGGGAGTAGATGTTACAAAAAATATTAATGCTGTATTTTGAAAATTTTGAAGTAGAAAAAATCCAGGTTCTAAATGGAAGGAGGAGAGGAGTAATCCAGAAAATAAACACACAAGAACAATAAAACCCAATACACAAAAGGCTTTGGTACATGCCTGAATAACAGTAAGCAAAACCTGAGGCATGGAAAATATATGTGCTCATTTCATCCTATGCTTATCCATAAGTTTGGTGCTTTTTTTGGAATCTTACAAAGCTCATGTGTACCTGCTAAGCTTTATCCCTGGCCCTAAAAACAGGGAGCCACTGAGCTCTGCTTCTGTGGTATATAGTTTAAACAGTGTCTCAGAGTGCCTCAGAAAGCTGTAAATGCTAGAACCTGCTTTAAATCAGGGAAACTTTGAGTGCACAGTTTAAGGTATGGTAGTCAGCTCCAGGTGAGTGTCCCATTCAGGTGCCTTTATAGCACCATAGTATGAAATAACAGCATCAGTTTTCACTGCTTATACATCTGTATTCCTGCAATAGCTTGTACCCTTCACTACCACTCTCAACACTATGAATCCTATGCTGCTAGGATATGTTTCACTGCATTTCATGTGCAGAATTTGTAACAGATGCAGTGTGAGATACAAACCAAAACAAGACACTTACAAAGTTAGGACAGATAGCGGACAAAATATTTTTTTTAAACTGAGAAAAACACTGTAGAGAAATAATTTAGATGCAAGAGATAGGACTTATATTTTCATTTTTCCAGAATGTAATGTTACACCAAAGAGACAGAAAAGCAAATTCAGACACAGCACAAGTTCCCCTGGAATAGAACACTAATTAACTAATTAGGTCACTATGAATTATTCAGCATAATTTAGACAAATACTTTGAAGGGTCCTAAAAAACACTGCGTATATCACACAAGGATGCTTTACTTTGCCATTTCCTACTCTGTACTTAGAAAAGGAAACTGGACACCATATCAGAATGAAATTATCTGACACAAGAAGTTTTGATTCTTTTAGTTGCAGCTGCTTGCAAGTGCTGTAAAGCAGGCATATTCTTAGAGTTTTCCAACAGAGAAATTGTTATTCTAATTGCATGCTCCTATATTTAAAAAATTTCCTTTCTGCTTTTCCATGGATCTCATTCCCAACTATAGCCATATCACAGAGTCAGTCTGAAAGGGATTAGATGACATTGTCAATCACTTGGCGTGCTAACAGGGTGACATCAGCTACAAATCTAAGACACTTCTTAATGTTCCTTAACAGAAACAAAAGTTATGTGCATCAAGTCAATAAAAGATTCTACCTCTCTGCAAATCAATCAACATATTGCACAAAATCTGCAGAGATTATTGCGCTATTGAGCACTATTACTATGCTTCTCAGCTAATGCGTGGGTTAAACTGGTGGGTGACAATGTGCTATGAACGGAATAAAAAATTACCCCGTAAAAAGCATGGCAGTTTCCTTCCCAAATTAGCCTGCTCTTAGGCCAACAGTTCTTTGTTAGTAAAGCCTTGGGACACCTCCTGTGCTGATAAACAAGCTGTTCGATTCAATCAATAGCCCTCCACAAAGTTCCTGTTTGTCAGCCTCAGATCAGAGGAAACTGTAATTTTGTGCTCCCTTTGAAAAGTAAGTTATGGCCTGATCATATGCTGGTTTTTTTGATGAAACTCCCATTTCACATCTAGGCAAAAAAGTAATTCTTAGAATTCTTGGCCAATAAAGTTCCAGGTAAGGTATAAATGCTAAACATAATAAGGCATGCCACGACAGAAATGAAGGAATAGAGCCTTTGAAAATAGTGAGCAATGAAAGAGAATTGCTGAAAACTGTCCATGTTACTTTTATTTTAATTTAAGCATATTGTGCTTGGGTCCATATATACATAGTTGCTAAATGAAGTCTGGTGAGAGACTTGATTTCTATGCAAACTTCAAAGATTGTAATGTTTAAAACAGAAATATGAGTTATAATACTCCATCTATAAATTTTATTTTTTTATTTTCTCTCTGTTACTTAAATAGTCATTCTACAGCTTTTACCAACATCTTTCTGGCTTCTTAAAGAAAAATTAAATGTAGTTTGCAAAATAGTTTTGTGCAAGTACTAAGGACAAAGAAGAAAAAAATATTTACCTTAAAAAAGTTGAATTTCTTTACAATATTCACTGTTGAATATAAATCTATTCAGTTGATAAGTAACTGTAGGATTCAGTGAAAACCTCATATAATGCACTTTTTGCTTTTTTTTTAAGAAAAGGATTTGAAAGGTTTTGAACCTCCTGGTGAGTTATACTAAATGAAAACACCAACTGTAAAGTCACTGAAGCCAAATCTGTCTTACTCTCTTTTCACTGAAGCTAATATGCTATAGAGGCTGCAATGAAAAATTAAATAAAATAGGAAAGGAAGGAAAAGAAAAATAAAGGAAAAAGAAATACATTATTTTTCAAATATGTCTGACGGCAACCCATCTAGACATGAAATCCAAAATAAGAAACCTTTTGTTGCTTGACTGAATTTGAAAATCTGTCAGGTTTAAGCTTCCTATAGCTCCCTAACTAAAATAGTGTTCAATTGTGCTACCTGGAAAGGTATGGCAGCTTTTAAAAATTGAACTGTCACTATGTTTCTGTTCAGTTTCTCCCTGAAAGACTGAATAGTCAAATTTTAACCTCACTGTTTGGGCGGGGGGGTGG
>JANZLQ010000056.1:5059679-5093866 GCA_026212715.1 Elanus axillaris | reverse complement strand
GTGGGGGTGGGGTGGGGGGGGATGGTGAGGGAATAAATGTCTGTCTGTAGCAGCTGCTGCATTTCATTTCAATATTTAGCCAAGCAGTTTTTCCTGGATAAGATGGATATTTTTAGAAATTATTTTACATAAAAATGAATGCCATACATTCTGTGAATCAGTTCAAGCTCTATTTTGATAATTTATAAAAACAGACCAACTGTCTTTGACAGGTATATTTAAAAAAAGGGTAATTTCAGACAATAACTGCAAAATCACCAGCTTCCATTCACTCTCCACTTCATCGATTATGGATTACAATGTTTAAAAACATATGTAAAAAAAGCAAAATGTCTTTAGCCTGAATAGAATGTGATCTTCAGTGGACTGAACATTGACAGAGCCAGCACTCACCTGTGTCCCAAAGCCATCATAACTTCAAGAATCACACCAAGACTACATGAAAGGGCAGTGTCAACAAAGGCTTAGCAGGTGCAAAAAAGTGCCTATGCAACAGGAAACACCAGAGAATATTAAGCAAAAGTTCAGTCCTCCAGCAAAGTCATCTTCAGACGAACACTGAGCAATATGAATTGTTCCCAAGAGGTTCAACAATGAATGATAGAAAATGTACCTGCTCGGCTCGTATGAACACTCTAAACTGTCTGAATCAGAGTATACCCTGGCTGCCAGGAATTAAGTTTGACTTTTCTCATGAAACTCTTAATAGGGTTTCAGAGCTCAAAATCCCTTGAACAGTTGAGGATTTCCACCATATAGTCAGTGAGCACTACATGATTGAGTCACAGACAGGTTTTTCACAGGGTCAAGCAAAGCTTACCACACTCAGGTCACACAGGTTCGGTGATTATCAGCTGGCAGAGCCCCTTCCTCTAGTGCTGTGCTAACTTTTAATTCCTGATTTTCCTACTGGGGTGACAGCTATGCTCAAAAGTCTTTCTTTCCTTTGGATTCCCTGGCTACTTGGCACATCACCAGGCCATCTTAGCTGTCCCTGGATTTATTAATGAAAAGGGGTATGACAATGTGATGTGACAAAGTTATAGCTCCTACCTTGCCTTACAGTATAATCAACCAGGGTGGGAAATGTGCTGCAGGTGCTCCTTCTTCCACCTTCAGGGGCAGTGTTGGGAATCCTTCTCTACTTTATTATACAGTAAGCAGATGGATACGGATGGATACAAATCTCCTCAAATAGATTCAAGGAGAGGGCAGATTAATTTCTCACCTGGCACTAGGTAGAACAGCAAGTTACTTTATTTTTTCTTTTCTGACTTCTCAGGAAGATAAAAATGCCTGTTCCCATAACTGGGATAACTCAAGGAAAAAAACCAATCCTTAGTCTGTATATTTACAGTACAACCAAAATGCGTACAGATGTTTCAAAGACTTTTAAAAAAATAGGGTGGACAGGTGAAGATCTGTGGCTGGCCAGTGAAAATTTGAGAATGGCCCCAACAAATACTCAAAAACTTAATCGATGTTGTGCTTTTTGCATACATTGGTGTTTTCACTGCCATTTACACCTATGATGTGAAATGGCAAGCCATAGTTAGCAAACAATGGCTTTTCCATGCTTTTTGCTCCACCTCTGTTCCGCTAGAGATAAAAGAGGGGGAGCACCACAGAGTGAACCTTTTGGGTAAGGTGGTCCCTATGTCCTTAACACAAAAAACCCACACTGCCTTCCTAAGGGTCCACAAAATACATTTGAGAAGTAGATATTCTTGAGAAATTGCACAAGGATAGATGTTAAAGTGAGGTTGGAAAGCAAAGGTGCACCAGAAAGACTGAGGAAGTAAGGAAAGATAAGTGTTTCAATCTGTAGCTAGCCCTTCAATAAATTTCAAAGGCCTGGGACATTCTTCGCACATATCCAAACCACATGTTCCTATACTCTTAGCTCTTGATTATAAGTACAACTTTCACAGTTTCTTAATGTTGAGTAGCTATTGCTTTAGGCAACGAAGTACTTAACAGCCTTATTGAGAAAGTAAAATTTAGGGTGAGGGGAAAAAGTAATCTAATTTTTTTTTTAATTTCCAGCCCTGTTTAGAGCAAACACTAGTTGTCTCATCAGCTGCTATTATGAGGAAGAATGTACTCCCAAGTGCACAGATGTGGGTCATGAAAACAAATTAAGCCTAAAAGATTTTTTTCTTTTCATAAAAAGTACTAAAAGGAACAAGACTGAATTATGTACTGATTTTAATAACGAAGAGTATTGGATGACATTTTTCACTTGACAAAATGGAAATTCTTCCCATGTGTTATTATTTTAGCCTGTGGTTTATAAGAAGCATTAACCCACTAGTAACTTCCATGTCTTCAGGCTGGATCAAAGTGCAAGAGAACATAAATATGACTTGATTTAATGTGCAGCACTGCCATCTCCTTCTCTGAGGAATTTAAAAAATACTGAAATTCTCAGAAGTATATTCTGTAGATAATTTGGTTTCCTATCTTTGTTTTCAACTGAACTCTATGGAGGAAAAAGAAATCCTATAGATCACCTTAAAAACTTTCCTATTTTAGCTGTTGGATACAATGGACTAAAAGGAATGTCTTTCTAAGCTAATCATTCTTCTCTGAACAAGCTCAAGACACTGCTTTTATTCTGAGATAACAGCTGTCACTATTTTCTGCATACAAGAAACTAAAATACTTATAGCAGGTATCACAGATATAAAAGACAGCCAAATCAGAAACTCTCAGAATAAAAGAGATCAAGAAGCAAAACAACTCCCAGTGAGGGCTTCAGGCATCTCGTCCCCAGGGGAAGCGCTCTGGAAGCTGAGGCACGTGGCAAAAGACACTGTGGAGTTTTCGGAAGCACATCAGCGACTGAGGATCACCACTCCTACTGAAATCACAAGGGCTGTCCATCCTTGCCAGCAAGGTGACCAGTCCAAGAGGGTGCTTCCCCATTAGAAGATACCACTGTGCATAAGGAATGATCAAAATTTTTATTATTTTATTATTTTTGTGTCTAGGGAGATTCAACTAATCCTTCAGTCCTTTCTTACCCGCAGTTGGTTGCTCGACAGTATCAGCCACCCGAAGACTCTGGTTCATGAAAAACCCACAAGCTTTCCACTTCTTCTACTCTACCTGGATTTGTTTATCTCTGGGGCTCAGACAGTGAGGTTTTTTTCATATCAAAGCATGTGGTATTCATCAGGGACAGCAAAGCTTACAAATACCAGTATTCTCTGTGTCAAATCTGCATAAAAGATTTATATGTGAACAATGTTTGAAAGGGCGGACAAACTGATCAAAAGTCTGATGAATATCACAGTGTAAAAGCAAAGCAACAGTGGGAAGAGGAAAAAAAACCAGTGGGAGCGGAAGTGGGAGGAGAAATTGAATGCAAGTACATCCCAACATGAAGCTCCTAAATCTCCATGTTTGCAATCTTATAATAATGGCAAATGCAATTTTTTTAACAGGGGGGTGCATGTGAGCTTTTAACTGTATTAAAAAACCCATTACCTGTTTTTCTCTTTTTCACAGTATTAAGTGTTTCTGTCAGCAAAGATTAACATGTCATCATGGAAATATATCCTGTTATGTCACAGAATTAGAAGTGAATTTTGTATGTGGGATTTATTGCTTAGTGGTCATTTTCTTTTTTCAAACCACTGCCGTGTGTCATTATAAGTTCAAGCAGAAAAAAAATTTTCGTACTGTAGCTATTACAGTCCCTGTTACTGTATCTCAATTCCCATAACAATGGGGGCAAGAAATCTTGTAAATATACTATTTTAAATACGCCTCATTCCAGAGTAGGATGCAACCACTGGGTTTTTTGGGTTTGGGTTTTTTTGGCTAAAATCACAAAAAGCTATTATTTAATATTTCTCCATACAGCTTAAGTATTTCTTTTTCACAAAGTCCTGCCCCAAGTTAAAGACAATTAAGCCAATTACTGTTGACAAAAGCATTGCTCTCAACAGTGTTAGACATTGTTTCTCTAAACAACACACCTCTATAACTTCGCCTCTCTAGAGTTCAGAATCTTCTGTCTAACCAGAAGATGCTTACTTTCAAAACCGCACAACAAGGTCATCTATGCTTATCACATCAATCAGACTTTTGGGACATTGGAGAAGTCATTGTAGCAAGAATACTTGTAAGGAAAACTCACTAAAAGTTTTGGAATATTTTTAGTGTCCTAGTGAGAAACAGCATAGCCCTTACTTGTTCTTTTTAATCATTTGGTGGCAGTATTTGCAAAGCACATTCAAAGTTTTTTTGACATGTGAAAAAATTATCCTTTAACTTGGGTTTCATCACGCACACTATAAAAAGCACTCTTGCCCTATCTGGTAAAGCTGTGCTTTACACCAGTAATTAAAAAAAAAAAAATTGTTTTTGCAGCCAGTAGTGTTAAGGACTAACAATAGTAACCACAATTACTTTAATTTCTGGTAGATTGCTTAAAAAAGGGTATATTGCAAAACTGTAGCTAAAGGCCTCATTTAAATATCCCCCCCCCCCGGAATCTGTAAGATGGGAATACATTCTTGAGAGGGAGCAACTCCCAATATTACGCTATTCCCCCTCTTGTTGCTTCTACAAATCCAGAATCAAGCTGTATCTTGTCTTCCATTTCCCTGGGCATCTCCTTCATTCTCCCTGTTCTCCCTAGCTACCAAAGGCAAAGTGCTGTCCTGCTGAAAGGTGCTTAACCACAGTTTCTACCATTTTCAGGAGCACTTGTGTTTTTTAATTTCTTTTTTCTGCAAATAATTTTAGAAATTTGCAGTAAACAGGGAACAAAACCGGTGTTACTTTGAAATACAAAAATATTTATGCATTCTTGACCTTTTCCCATAGCAGATAGACATACACACGTTAGAATAACAGGCATATATCAGTAAACGTTTGTATATAAATTTTAGCACTTTTTTATCTAGAGAAAGAAAAAGCTGCTAGCAAAATAATTTATGAACTATTATAATAAAAGCAGGATTTAGCAAACTCGTATAAAATAATTAAAAGTAGAGGTCAGATAGACTGAATTTATTCAAACTCACAAAATTCAAATTTTAATTTGTCCCAGTTACTGCAAGTCTCACTGCAAAAAATAAAATCATTGGAGCTCTTCCAAGTTCAAGTTCATAGCTTTCCTGATTCCTGTGTAATGAAACATATCTATAAATTTATGGGAGCTATGAAAAAATTTCCAGTATTACCTACTATAAGTTTATGAAGTCCCTGTTACACAAGTGAGAACTGGAAAGGTCAAAAATCATAGCAGTTTAGCTTTACAAGTAAACACACAAATATTAAACATTCATCCTAACAAAAAAAAAGCCTCATAAAATTTTGAGTCTGAAACATAGTGGCAAAGCTACTGCAGAGCACGAACATGAATCTTTTATTTTTTTCCACAAGAGGGTTCTTTTTAAATAAATAATCACTTCAGCAGTACAATTCAACTACCGCATTCTAAGCTCTGAATACTCTATAATATATTGTTATTTTACTGCAGAAGAAAAGCTTGAAAACTGTGGTTCTTTCACAACCTAAATAGAATACTTCCAACCCCAGTTAAACCTGTTAATGCACATAAGTATTAGTTCAAATTTAAAAAAGAAAATAAAAATCGAAACACAAGAACAAGAACAGCTGCACACAACTAATGTGTTGGTGAACAACCTCTGTCCTTCCCTTAGCTTATACAGATGCCGAGAACCTGTAAAAATTGTTACGTGATAATCATTCCAGCTTCTCGATAAATCAGGCACTTGAGAACAGCTGCATTACTTTATAAAAAGCTCTATCATCATCTGAAGTATGGTACAATATCCACTGATCATTAAACTCCATTTTAATTTTCACCTGAGCACAAAAAAAATCTTATATTTTTGGTTTTATATTTTCCTTTTAGGCTGAGGACATCTTGGCTGTTATGTGGACTATGGGATACCAAAGTTAAAGGGTGGGACACTTCTAAACAAGGCAAGTGAGGAACGAGAGGGGTCCAGGGGAATGGAGCCAAGCACAGATCACACTAGAAACATTTCTTCTGTCTTGCTGCCCATGCAAACCAGGCCTGATGGTACTCTGTGAGACCTAGGGTGGGCTGTCTGCAGCTTCTTTCTAACAGCACCTTCAAGTGGCGCCAAGCACTTACGGCAAGAAACTGAGGTATGAGCCAAGCCACCCATGCAAAAACCTTGGTAAGTTATATAAGTTATAATTATATCACACCATGGGTGCTATTGTTTCAGGCAAATGAAAAACAAGAATGTGATCTGAAACCAGGCCCAAGGAAGGCAGTTTCTAGGTAAAGAGATGCCAAGTCTAGTGCAGGACTGGGAACCTCCTCAGGAATCAGGGTCAGGCCAGCAGGATGAAGAAGCGCAAACGCAGCAATGAACCAGTGGCAAGCTGAGCAGTCCACAGCAACACCTTTTTGACAAGAACACCATATTATTACCACTAAAAAGTGTGGCTAAAGTGGTGTTCAGCATCCTACACAGCTCTGACAAACAACTTTAAAGCAGACTTCGGACAAGTATAATAGAAAATGGTTTGTACACAAACCTCCCTTAATCACTGTGTTCCTCCAGAATATGGTTCTTTCCCAAGGTTGGCCATCCATCCAGCCACGTTCACTGTATTTGTGAACCCAGAAGACAAGCTATGTACAATCTTTTCTATGTCCCTAGGAAAAAGGTTTTTCTGTCACTTCTGAGGCTTCTGTAACTCTTCCTCAGATGCTCTCACTGAAAGGTGAGCTGCTTCAAGAAAAAAACTAATATTTACTAAATCATATCAAAGTACCTGTGGATACCACAGCCTGATGTCTTGATAATCTGTAGTGACTCTCCTATGTTTCAAATCCATTGTGAACAACTAAATACCTGTTCCTCAGAGATATTTGTTTAGTGTATCTCATTTACAGCTATGTTATGGAAAGTGGCACTACTAAATGTAAAATCCTCAGGATAGTTTTATATTTAATTGCTGTCTTCTAAATCTTATATGAGTGCACTTATGCAAATAACACTCATATAACCCAATGTCTCAATTCAGCAAAATACAGAGGCATGTGTTAACTACTGAAATTGCTAAGCTGAGCTAGAATCCAGAGGTGGGCAGGCTCTCACTGTGACATGAGAATACTCCAATTGCTGTAAGCACTTTAAAAGATCAGTTTTTCTTAGTTATGAAAATTTTCTGGTTTTGCTGCTTTCTGTTATCAGAGAAGAAAGGGATATTATATACTACTTTGGGAAAAAAAATGCTGATTTGTGATGGAAAAAAGGCAGGTGAACTGAGATCTCCCACCAGGAGCAGGGAAGGGCAAGCAAAGAAAGACAGGCATGGAAAAGGAAGGCTTGCAATAGTCTGACATTGCTGCAAATTCCATTATTAGATCATGGACACCAGTAAAAACCCATATTAGAGAAACAAAAGCCTACCCTGCTTTGCATCACTGTAACTTTTCTGTTTGTATTATTCCAATCTGTCACCTGTTTACAATAAACCTGACATTATTCTGGAATAGCTGAGTCTCTATAGTATATTTCTCAAGCAGCCAGCTGAAAATTCCACTGGTAAGGTAAATTTCTTCAAGCTGCTTTTTTTTTCCTAGTGGCCAGTGACCTCTTCACGACATCACAACATATGCATTTGAATGATGTCTTCTGTAACTCACTCTGACCGTACTCGGGCTAATGAGGCAGTTTACATTGTATAACAGAAATTTGCAAGCCTGTGCATCTTTTCTCCCAGGTTTTAAATAAAGCAAAACAAGCTGCATTTTCTAAACACAATACTTCTGACTTTTTTGTAAGAAGCTGAAAGGCTAACATTTGGGTCTTTTCTCACTTCAATACCTTGCTAAGGCATGTTCTAAAGATTCTGTATGTCTTTCATAGTGCTATGCAGCTACATAACAGGAGAAGAACCTGTGTCTAAATCCTAGAGTCACAAACAACTCTTCAGTTTGTCCCTGTTTACCAGCTAGTCAAAACAAAACTTTAAGGAATTGAGAGACAATTCTCTGGAACATCCCTCTTCAGCCTTGAAAGGTAAATGGAGTGTTTGGTTTTACATTGCAAATTATTTGTAATATCTTTAGTACTTTGACAACTACTACAAATACAGTCATTAGCCTTACCCATTCTGTCATGTGGGGCTTAGTTTTCACATTTGTTCCTCCTCCCACCTACTGCTTCAGGACCTTCACAGTTTTCAAAAGAATTCAGACAGAATTTCTCTCCCTACACCCACAGGAAAAAAAAAAAAAGGCGTAGGAGGAAACAAAACCAATGACCCCTATTTTAAGATATGCTCTGAGCATTCTTTTTCCTAAGCAGATGCCACCAGCTCCCGTGCCTCCCAACAGGCTGTTGTAGAATGTGATGGTCAACTGCATGCCCGGTGGATGGGATAGTCCACCTTGCTTTCCCAGTTGCCCTGGAGTGACTTCAATTTGCTGCTTCTAACCTTCTCTTCAAATCTTTCCACAAGAGCCCTAGCTGCCCTCCCCTCCATGAGGATTAAATGAGACAAAATCTGAATCACTAGTGCACTGCACCTGCAGCCCAGATGATTGAGGGAAATCTCCCTTACATAAGCAATCTCCCTTATCTGTAACTACCACCACAAGCACCTCAGGAGAGGCTGTCATAAATATTGTCAGTTGTATAAGTAGAAGGGCTCAATAAGGCTGTTGCAAGAGAGCGTGACTTCTAGGTGTGAAAGCCTAGCAGACCAGCTGATGGCCAGATGGAATAAGCCAGGACAGAATCCAGCAGACTGACCCAGGCAGCTAATGATTTAATACTAACACCAGGAAGCCCATCAGAATGGTTCCAAATGGGGGGGTGGGGGTGGTGTTATTCTCATTGTTTTGGCAAAGTCCTTGTGTTATAGTCATGGAGGTGTTCCTCCTTTTTGTCTTTCTGCTGCTAAGGGCAACCCGCATGGTGGTCCCTGGTGCTGCAAGACATCCACTGTGTCTGAAGCAGTACTGCCTTCCTCATTTTTTTCCCAAGGGTGTCTGAACTGGGGCTCTCTCAGTGTGGTGCTAGAGAACGCTTCATCTTCTAAAGAGTGTTGAAAAGCAGGAGATGCAGCTCTGAGCATGCTGCCAGCAGTATAATAGAAAACATAGTTGGAAACTTAGTACCATAAGAAACAAACTGGTAAATAGATTGCTATTGTTCTAAAAGAGATAGCAACCTATACAGTAGATGGCAAGAAGATTGGGTGGAAGCATATGTAATTTTAACAGTGATATACCTAAAAAATCCCAGGTTTGTTTACGGCACACTAAGGGAAAAATGCACACGCAGAACTCAAAGAAGCTCTATGGGCTTTTGTGTGGGAAAAGGAGTGAAATCTGCCATATAGGCAATGTAACATGATAGATCTTGCTATGGTGCCTCTGACAATGCACTCAAAGACTATTTTGGTTTAAAGCTACATTACACTGTTGTATGCATGAGTATAATAGTGCAATTTAAAATCTTTCTCTTTTAGTCCAGGCAAACTCGATTTTATGATTGCACAGTGTTAGTCTCCTACATTGGAAGAGAGATACATTCCCTGAAGGAGGAGATTATACATGTACACCATTACAGAGGGGGGAAAATGGCAGAGGAGAAGCTGATGGCACCATCGTCCATGAGTGACCCGCTCTCTGGAGAGATGATCCTTCATGATTATAAATTGAAAAAAATATTCCTTCATTAATAAGGTATGGAAGAATAAAAGAATTATAATTGCTTGTATTATTAAAGGGTATTTCCAGCTTCAAACATGTTAAGAGATTTAGAGCCACATATTACATAGAGAGTAGAACGTGATTTTTTTATTATCATAACAAAATACTGTCTGCAGCTTGGTTAATGCAGGGCAGTCTGACAGTACTCTTAAAAGAAATAATCAGCACACACAAACTAAAAAGAAGCTGAAAGATTTTGCAAAACTTGATCATTATTCTGAGTTCACAATGAATCCATAAGTGAGGAAAAGAACATTCAGACAAGAAAATGTGTTCAGTTATAATAATGAAAAGATAGTCCTGGAATTTTTTAAAGCAGTTGTCACAAACCTGTGATCTGGGACAGCTACTGTCTGCGGTAGTATTACATTGACTGGTCAATTCTATTTTATACTGATAACCAGAAAATGGTAGTTTTCTGCTGACCATATTCTCAAACCTACAGACTTTCAAAGTATAGTACTTCCACACTTCAGATGATCAGAACAGTGCTGAACCTGTAACTGTTATTGATAAACCCACACTGAAAAGTCAGCCATGACTGAATCACTTACTGAGTCCCATTTCTCTTATTTAACAGCTGTTTTGCAGCTTTTGTTTCCACAACTGCTATTGGATTTCTCTGCTATTTTCCCCTACAATGCTGATTTTAAAAAGTGATATCTAAGGACCTGAGAGAAAAGGGCAGAAAAGCAGATGTGTTTTAGAAAATGAAATAGTAGCTTATAACACACAGACAAGACAAGGAGAATTGGAAAAATATATGACTAAGTTTCAAAGAGAAATCTATAACTGAAAGGAATCCAGAGAAAGGGTCAGGGAATGATTACAAATTGGAACAACATAAAGGATCAGTTGAAATGAAGCAGATGAACCATTCTTACGGTATGGATAATAATAGGATTTGCTATCACTTTAAGTGATAGCCAAAAATTTAATTTCATTACAATTAAATTTTATTTAATTTTTCAGATTACATTTAATAACCTTCAATGAGTTTTGTTTTTATAGTACCCTTGCATGCACATGTAGTATCGAAACCCTAAAATGAATACTTTGGATGTAATTAAAAATAAAACCATGGTACTCAAAATCTCCTTCTTTCCCCACCCTAGTCTTCAGCTATCTGTAGGACACAAATTATCAACAGTCACTGCCTAATATAGATTTTTATCATTCACATGCAGTGAAATTCTTCATTCTCCCAACAAAATTATCTGTTTAGTAAGAATTGCTATTTGTAGCTACAACTCTATATTTCCTGTTACATCAGTGATTTATTGAATACCAAAGAACAAGAAGACCCCAGAGTAAGAACAGAGTTTATGTTCAGATTCACCTTAAATCTTTTATTCCTCTGCAGGCATAACATATTGGCATAAGCATTAATACAGACTACTGCAGAATTTAGCTACATTTTGTGAAAGCATAAAAGATCTTTTAACATAAGTACTCTTCACAGGTAATATGCTTTACAGACCTTTCTGGAGAAAACAGTTATTTATTGTTTCATAAGGCAAAGCAAATAAATGTTTATGGTTTTCAATAACCCAAATAAATATTAAGCTTGAGTTAGAAAATAAAAATATCTAATTAACGATCTAATTTAATTTACTTTCCATTTAGACTTTGAGTTTTGGACTGTGGTTTTGTACATGAATTTTTAAGGTATTAAGGAAGTATATGTACCATGTCTTGAAGTAGTAAATGACAATTTATCCTTTTCCTTTTAATAGTTTATTTTTCAAATACTCCTTCTTTAATATGTAGTGTTGATCAGAAGAAAACTTTTTAAATGCTTTGAGTTTTTCTGCAGTCTAACCAGCTATACTTACAGTATGAGTCAAAATCTCCATAGAATTGAGGCATCTGGTTTGTGTCCTTCACCCAAATCACTCACTAGATGACAGTCTTGTATCACAGCAAGTTCTCTTGCTATGCAAGACATCAGACTGGCTCCTGAAAAAGAGAGCACAAATTTTAATGAAAATAATTAAAGACACTGGTTTATTTTTTCATTAAGTGCTGCTAGAGAACAGTTCATACTTAAAAGCTAATGTTAAATTAAAGTTAAAAAAGATTCTATAGAGCAACTACTGCTAGAAAGCTGTCTTAAGCATAACGTACTAGTCCAGCAACTGTACATTCATCTGAGGCTGAGCTGTCGTGCTTAAGACAAGATAAATGAACAAGAGTTTTACATTTTTTTCCCCATTAAGTTATTGTAAATATTGCTCATTATAGATTCAAAGTACAGTAATAGATTCTGCAAGAGTGACTTACTATTTTTTGTATATGACCTGAAGGAAAAAGCAAAGAACAAATTACAAAATGCAAGTAACTGCTTTCAACTATGAACAGTTCTTTTACCTAATTTAATTGGGAGACTGAAGTAATGAATCCTGTTACTTTTTTTCTCAGGGCTTACCTGAGAAATTAGGATTCAAAGGATTTCTCCAGAGACTTATGAAAAATTTTTCTGTATTAATGGCAATAATCACTAAATGCTTTTATCAATTCCAAGTTTATTTGTCCAGCTACTTCTGTAGTCCCTCTCCAGGCTGGTAGACCTGACGGCTCCACATGTGAATTCTGAAGAAGACCAGATTCAGCATTCTTTATTTCCTCGCATGAAGAAGGTCTATGAAAACAGGAACACCCAGTGGTCTTTGCACAATGTTTGAAGCAGAATGTATGATATTATAGTGGCCCTCTAAATTTGTGTCATGTGCATAATCTGCAAAAAACATTTCACGTGAGTTATCTACTGTTCTAGATCTGGTCTAGCACAGACAGTGAAAATAGTCTAATGTAGAATCCAGAGCACTGTGAAGATTAAATTACTGTGTCTCAGCAAGGGACATCAGCAATTATATAACTATTGGAAGACTATCACATCTGTATCCTGCTACTTAAACTTGGAGTTTAAGAGAATGTGTTTTACTCTTCTAATACATATGTTAAAAAATTTCTTTTCTGCAGAGGAGATAATGATAAGCAAAGTCCAGACCTTTGTTTTCTTTGTACAGTGTTTGGATTTGTAAGAATTACATGAACATAATTTTTCATAAGACTGTAATTCTTTCTTTGTAAGAGATATGTGTAATGCCATCTTTTTCTCAGAGTGGGTTAAGGATTTCAGAAAAGTAATTTACATTTATGCTTCTATGAAGATTTAAGTTTCAGTTTGCACTAGAAAAGTTTTGTAAATCAGTTTCTAAAACATTTGTACAAGAAAAATAGTTCTTTTAGAAGTAGAGTATATACCCAGTTTTCAAACACAAAAAGATATTCTTGGGTTAAAAATATTTTGTTGATGATGTTGCATCAATGCTATGGCTTCTGTTATCATAGTTTTGTGCGTTAATATTAACATTGTTTTCTTAGTTTTAGTTACCTAACTAGAGTCATAAATAACACACTATGGTTTTTCATATATTTAGACTGAGAAAAAAATAGTCTGTCACTGCTTTTGTAGCACAGGATGTCCTGAGCATGTATTTTTTATGGACTGTGGTTGCCCTTTTTTGAATTATATAGACATTACACACAGTTGTAAAAGTGCGAGTCTATTGTCTAAATTCCAAGACACAATAGAGATCAAAGAGTAGAATAACACTGTTAGGCAAGGAAAGAAGAGGGAAAGAACTGGACATACGTGTCCCCACATGCTGTCATTCACTGCCTCAGAGGAGGCCCGTGGGTGTTTGGATGCTTGGGGAGTGGCAGCTGCTGGAAGGAACCTGAAAAGCACAGATGCCTGAAGAGATGCCCATCAGTGCTGAAATAGCACTTCATGGTTGTAATAGTTGATAAGGAGGACCCAGCCCTTTGCCATTAAGAACACAGAATTCAGGTGCTGATCATGGTGGAAAATAGTCTACAGCTCTCTGTTCTAGGCTGTGTTGGAGTACTTTAATGAAGCAGCATAAGAAAGCTATTAGGACTGTACCTACGTTTGTAGTTTTCTGCTACAGTTCAAATGAAATTCTTATGCTCTAAGCTAACCATTTTTAATGATAAATTTTATATATGTGTATTTTTTTAAATATATAAATTCTGTTCAATAAAACAAAAAACCAGACATGACAAATTACAAAGTTTGTAGCAAATTACTTTACACCAGAAAATAACACTGAATGCTATGAATTTCTTTATGTACAGTGAGGTCTGGAGAATTTTTGTTTAAATTCGAAGTAAGCCTTCCTCAGAGAGACTGAATCACAGCCTTTTGAAGTAATTTTTGCTGAATTTTAGACCAAAGCCACATTTAAAAATTCCAATATCCTGTCGATTGTAAATGTTGTTTTTTTTTTAAATCAGTTTTGATGTCATCTGTGTACTACTAAAAGTGTCCCAAAAAGATGAAATGCAGTTTTTACATTACATTTTGAAGTTAATTTCTATTGAATCTGTGTAGTTCAAGAGTTCAAGCTCAAGAGGCCTGTTTTTGATCTTTAGGACAAGATCTGCAAAAGGACTGGATAATTTAATTTTATCTTTGTCCAGGATGACAGCCCTTCAAACCTTGCTTATAATTTGTCATCTTCTGACAAATGTCAAACTCTCAGGCCTAATATGACACATAGCATAAATAGTCTCAACAGAAGTGGGAGCTGCTAATATTCTGCGAGTACTATTATACTCAGAGAACGCCCAGATCACTAAGACTAACACGACACAGAAGGATATTTATGAAAGTGATTTTATCAATTGAAATGAAGGATTACATCTTGAATTTAAGACGGTGTTGACAAAAACATACAAACATATTCACTAACAAACACTTAAAATCTCTATGTTTTCTATAGCATTCTTCATTTGCTTTCCACTATCATACTGCTCTTTCAATTAAAGTTGTTTCCCAAGAAATATCCTAAAGATAAAATATTCCATCTTGCATTTTTTATGTTATCTAAGTAAAGGCATCCTAAAAGAATCAAAATGTGTTTTAGTGAGATCAAAAAGCAACGTGTGACTTGCTTGCTAAAATAGCTAACATTAGTTCTTTTAGTGTGCACTGAATCATGATCCTCTCTTCAGCTCTCTGAAGCTGTAAGGAAAAATGTTTAAAATGATCATATTCTGATTAGTATTGTTTAAGGTCCCGGTATCTTTATTTATAGCTTTTGGGTAGGCCTATACTACCTCTACCTGTGAATTATATATTTCTTTCCATGAATTTATTCTTTTTAGTTTCTTTTCTGATCTTTATTGCCAAAGTTTTTTTTATGGTAGGAGAAGCAGCTTATAACCTAACTTAATATGCTTGAAGATGTCCAAATGAACAAATATACTACCTAAGTAAGAAATACTGCTTACATTAAATTAATATGGAAAGCTGTAGTCTTTTTTTATTTGGTTAGCCAAATGAAAATCCTATGCAACTTGACTAAAGTTACTGATATAATCTACAGTCACTCTTATAAGACAAAAAAAAATAATCTTGGACATATTTCTTACCTAGAACAGTAGAACACATTAAAGAAAAAATATTAAGCAAGCAGATTTTATGTTTCTTCCAACCAGTACATTATTAAAAAGAAGATCAGAATATTATTGTTTCCCATTAACTATTAGCCCACTGAAGCAGGTTGGAGATCTTAATAATTACAAGCAGACCAGTTTTTAAATATTTATTTTTAATCCTGTTTATGAAATCAGCAAGTTGTTTTTCCTTCTGAGAGACAAAACAAGTCTTACTCCAGCCATAGTCTCCTCATGAAAATGTCTGTTAATCGGAACCAATTAACAGAGCATAAGAATGGTGGTATTAGTTCAGACCAAGGACCATTTAGTCCAGCATCCTCTTTCCAGAAGGGCTATGAAAGGATGCCAGGTTGCAAGAAGTTTGTCTGAAGCATTTCCTAAGTAATCTACTATCACTTAAGTGTTTCAGCTCAAAGAGTATCTTGCGCTTGATGCTGTTTATTTTTTTAGGAATCCTCTCACTGGTTGTCCCTTGCCCAGTCTCTCCTTGAACTGTGAAAAGGACAAAGAATATTTCTAACAAAATGTATGTATACAAATATTCTCATTGGCAAAACTTGCAATTAAAACTTTGACATATGAAGTTATTTTAAGAATCCTGCCACAATGTTCAAGATTAATTAAGTGTTCTGTGTGCAGTCATGCATGTAAAAGTCCTGTTCAGTGTGTGAGGACAAAATAATTTCCAGCAAAACAAAAGGTAATATACATGTAAATAACAAAAGGAAAAAGGCACAGAATGTATTTGAAACATGAGCCTAGATTCATAATATGAAGGTCTCTTTCAAATATTATAGAAGCAGTGCAGATTGATAAAAAAATACCCCAATTTAGAATAATTAAGGTTTTTAATACTCTGATCCTTTACACTGATGAAAAGTGGTCCCATGTTTATATATGGAAGAATAGTTTTTCATAAAATGGTCAAATGTGTTTACTTTGGTGACAAGGAATGGCATTTAGGTAGATCTGACAACCACTTTCTAATATTAATTGATCCAGGATGACACACATGACTTAGAAAAAATTTTAAATAAAAAATTGGATCTAATACTGTGCTTTTCAAAACATGGATTAATATTGGAATTGACACAAATTCATATTATTTGCAATTTCCAATAAACAATGCCCGAATTCAGATGACTAGTACAGTTTGAAGTGATCTTCCCTACACTTTTCATGGTTTTTTTCCCTTCTAGGCATGCTGTCCAAACTTGCTTACTACCTGAACTTCAGCAGATCGGTTGTCAACAGCATTGTTGAAACCCTTCAATCTATTTTACACCTAAAGAAAATTGGTCCTCTTAGCCTTCATTCGTGGTGGACAATTACATACTGTCAGTAAAAAGCAGACAAACCTGTGGTCATCTCCAGCAGAAAGGTATTGGCTATCCTGTGTGTGACAAGTGAAAACATTAAACACAGTAAAAGGAGAGATACAGATGGCAGGAGAAATGACTGAAAGCATCATTAATTCCTCCTGCTCCATTAGGTCAATGAGGTCATATGAATATGTGCCAAGTAATGGGCTTTCTTCTTGACCCTGTACAGCTCTCAGTCAACCATATTTCTCCAAGCTAGTTAATTATATATGTCAAGAAAGTATGATTTTAAAGACAGCTCTCAGGTTGGCAGTACAAGCAGATATCTCAAACAATGATTCAGAAACCAGCAAAAAATGTTGCTGATAACTAGGCACAAGAAACAGCCCACTCTAAATCTGCTATTATGAGGAAAATCTATAGCACCAAACTGTGAGAAAGAAAAGCTGATATACATCTGCATTTGTTCAGATTAGGATGACAAAAAGAGCAATAGTTTAAGCTATGAAAAAAAACCAAACAGGCAGAGATGTGCTAACACAGGTATCTAATCTTTAGACTCCATTGCAAGCAGCAAGCGTCAACTCTTTGAGACAAAGTCTCTACTGACAGTTCTCACATCATGTTTCAGTTTTCTGTGTTAAACTACTTTGCTCTACAAAGTGCTGATTGCTTAAGAAACATAGCAATGATAACTAAGATTTAGTAATTCCCTAATTACACTGCTCCCACATTGGTGCACACTTACACACTGGGACAGAGAGAAGCCAAACTCACCTGAATAATCATAAACATTTTCATTATGAAATCATAATTTATTATATCTACAAACATGAAATGTCATCTATTGTAATGACAGTTGTAGTCAATGCTTTCAAGCTTAGATTCTACATGATGAAAAATACCATAGAATACCTACCAATAAATTGCCAATTGGATTACATCTTCCTAGGAAATCAAACACGACTTTATATATATATATATATATATATTGGTGTTTATTCCTTAGTTATGTCATGTATTGTTTCTTTTGGGGGTGTTTTCCTGGAGTAATTTTCCTCTCCTATTACTAAATTTTGCCCAATCCTTTTCCACTTGCAAGATTTGCTGTGTTATGATGCTTTGTTTCTTTGAAATCAAGTGTCAGTTGAGAATAAGTTTTATTGTAACAATTACTCTTGCCATCCAGAAAAATATTAGTTATTATTAGAAATTCATGGATACTCAAATAATTCAAAAGTACCCTTCGGTCTTCTCTTAAGGATTAACATAGCTGTATCTGGGTTTATTAACACTCTTTGCCAGCCTTATTCTCTACTGGGGGACCGACAACCAAGGTAGTGTGGTTTCATCAGAAACTGTGCACTGCAAGACGCTGAGAGGTTGTTTGGACTAAATATTTTTTACTACATGGTAGAGTCCGTGAGGTTTTCTGTTCAGTCTTGCCTTTGGGATTGAGGGAGCAAAGTTTGAATTTAAAATTACTTTATTTTAAGATGATCTCACCACTAATACTAAATTTCTGACATGGCAAACGCAAAGGATAAGACACTCTTAGTTTTGGAAAGCTGATTTACAATGCTGTGCTGTAATGGACAGAGTGGGAAGAATCAACATGTAGAAGCAGGACGGCCGTTTGATTTTATTCTTTCAGATTGCTTAGTTCAACGGGAACCTAATATGCATAGAGATGTGGCAACCCTGTTTTTTAAAATTGCAGGCAAGATTCATATTTACACAGATACTTCAGAAGGTAGGATGGTATATGGCATCATGGTTCAGAATTCCCCTGATCCAAAGAGTCAGATTTTACCAAAAACATTATGAGGCAAAACATTTTCCCTACCAAACTTCCTTGAGGCAAATCTTGTCTGATTTACTGGTAATATGTTTTTTTTAAAAACTAATATCTTAGTGTTTAAATATCAAATCAAATCTTCTTTGATTTACTGACAACATGGTTTAAGTACCAATATCTGCAGCAGACTCCAAGAGCTGTAGTAGTTGAAATGTTATGTTGTAGTCACAAGTGTTTCAATTTTAAGTAAATAATTTTGAATGTACAGGGTTCCTCAGACTCTGCACAGAGTTTCTGTTATTCTTCACTTACTAATTACATGATTAATTACTATTTAATATTTACTCATTACATGAGAATGACTGGGAAATAATCCAAGCATCAGAAGTTACATTTTTATTTCAAGTGTCTTAATGTGACAACATTATGCTTCAGTCTAGCAGATTCTTTTCCTGGCTTTCCAGTTGTACCAAGGGAGGTATACAGCTCAATTTGTGAATATTTCTAGACTTAGAAATTTAAACAAGTTAGGAACAGGAGAAGGACAAAAATATTTTATTAACATATTGAGACCTGCTATGTCTTCTAAAGAGAGTGAAAGAGGTGAGAGGGGAAAAAAAAAACAAGCCCAAGAAAAACTAAAAAATTTCATGACTCCCTGAGAGACTCTTCAGGCTCTCAAGTCTCCAAAAAAATAGAAGTAAAAATATTTTTTCTAAATTAAATATGTCCCATGGGAAAAAACAAGCTTATTATTAAATAAGAGTTTACATTTTTTATGCCAACCAAGCTTCTGTATGTTAAAAAAATCTGAATAATAATGATATTGAATTACATCCATAATGTTCAAATTCTACAAGAGCGTTGTACAGGTTACTCCATATGCACTCAGACCCACCTTTCATTTTTATCTCTGCAGAGTCAGGTAAGGGATATGAGAAAGGACAAAAGCTTGTATAGCACTTTTCTGGAGTGGGTTACTGAACCCCTAGTTCTGCCAACCTTAAAGGCAGCTACACTTTATGAGTTATACTAAAAAAATAATCTTGTGAATTCTTAGGCAGCTCTGAATTAATAAAAAGTTGGCAAAGCTGCCAGTTACATCAGGTGCATGTTCTGGTCTTTCCCCTCACTTTCTCTCCATTATATGTAACTTTCTCCCACTTCAGGACGAGAGATGCAGCAGGACATTATGGAGCAAGATACAGCTTACTAACATAACAGAAAGGAGATCATAACATTAGGCAGCTGCAGTCCTCTCCCTTTTGCATTCCTCTTCACAGCTTCCCAGAGGAGTTTTGAAGAATCTAGACCCATGTGTATAAGTGCTGCAGTCTGGACTTTATCACAATCTGCATCCAAGTGCCATATTTGAATTGTTGTTGTTTAAAACAAAACACCACAACAAGAACAACAAAATAAGAAGAATCAAAATATTTTCTACTAGAAATTCTAAGCACAGTAATGAGTGAAATGCAAGACTGGTGATCAGAGGTGCTATTCTTTGTTATTTTTTAATAAAGTTTAATGAAAAAGAAAAAAGTGAACTTTGTACTGTGAGACGCTGCAAATATCAGGAGCCAGTAATCTGGAGAGGGAGGACTAATTAAGCTCTAATTAAGCTACTATAGAAATTTCTCTGGAAGGGAAAGTTGTCGAGAACCGCTGCCTATTGAAGTACATTTTTACTGTCTCCAATGTTATGGCTCTTCCCAACTAAAAGTTCTATGATGAACTTTTTCTTCCTAAAAAGACTAGGAACCAAATAGTCTGGAAAAAACATTGGATTAGCTACAGGGCTTTTCCTTTGATGTTTTGTTCTCGAAAGGTCACTTGGGACATTCCGTTTTTATCTGAGATGCTAACAGATGTCTGATCCCACTGAAATAACTCACCTCAGAAAGACTACCTTAGCATATGAAAACCGCCCAAAAGCACTTCTGTGCCAGCTATTGAGGTAATGTTGTGAAACAACAGGCGTCCACAGCACAGGTTGTTAAATTTATTTAAATCAGTCATGGTGTTCTTTTTACACTGAATCGAAGGTGAAATTTTCAAAATCACATGTATGCACAATCCTATGAAATGTTAAGCTTTCACCAATTAATCACTGGTATCAAAAACCTCCCACTAATTTTTGCAGTCTAAGCATATTACCAGTTACAAACTTCAAAGAAAAATCACAAAACTTTTAGTCAAGTCACATTAGTACCTAGGAATTATTAACAATTCATGTCATCTACTAGCACTACTTCTTAGTTTATGCCTTGATGGCCTTAATTTTGAAAACTCAAATGAGACAGATGGAGCCTGCACCATGCCCTGAAAGCTGAGAGGAACACATCACATTCAATATACACAGGGAAGGTACACGAGGCAGGCAGCATCCCATGCTGAACATCTCAACAGAAACTGGTCTTTTCTGTGCAAAGAAAATGAGTGGAATCCCCTACTCCAGCCACATCCCTCGGCAGACAATGCTAGAGGAATTATCTCATTGGATTAAAAATGTGTGACTAACATAAATGTCCAATATATATTTACCAATCATTTAATGAAAGACAGCTATATTCTTACCATCCATGACTAAGACTATTAAGAAGTTTTTCTGCATACTTTGATGAATTTATGTCTAAGAAAAAATTTTTAATGCAAATTAGAATTTAAAAATTGAACAATATAATGAAGTAAAACATAAAATGACAGACCTAGTATTCTTGAGCATCTGGCTATATTACTTACAACATATGAGCATACAATCAACACATTCTCAGTTTAGCCATCCATCATCACAGTATCTTTACATCCACTACAGTAAAGGCTATGCTTTAGTTTTCAGTTTAATAGAATATTGAATGGTTATTTGTAGAAAGCTATAGAAATGGGAAAAGCCAAACCATAAAAAACTTTTTGTTGAACTGATTTTTGCAAGGATATTTGAAAAATAATCTTCAAGTGTATATGTAGAAAAATTAATAAAAATTCAAAATTGACATTTATTCAGTTTTCCAAAGGGTCACTGATCTTTGCATCTCTTTTGCAAGAAAAGAAGTTCTGTAGGATTGTCCTTTGCCTTTTTCCTCTTGCAGTTTTATCTATAAAAAAACCCAAACCAACTACCAAAAGAGTATTTGTTACCAAAACCAAGAGTATCTTGAATAGCATTATTATCTTTAATTTCAAAAAATTATTTAATGATATGTAATCTATCCCAACATCACCAACTGATCAATATCAATAATTTCACTCATGAAAAATAGTAGTTCTTTCTGCTATCTTCATTCTCAGATGATCAATAAAGTAACGAAAGCTATCTGAAGTCCTGTTTCAGTGAAATGCAGACATTCTAGTAAGTGAATTAGGTTATCACCTCCAAAAGGAAAATCTTTTCTGAAAGCATGTTTCAATACAGTAATGCTGATCCAGGAAATCAGAAAATCATGCCAATAGGTTCTGTTCATATTTTCAGCTTTCCTGAAAAACAAAAAGAGACTTTTCAGGCTTGAGAATTCTGATTGACACAAGTCTTTTGATTATGGAATACTATTTTTATACAGAGAAACCTTAGTTAATTAGAAAATAAAGAATATGCTATGTTAGGATATGTAAACTCAGACCCAGCACTGTTTTATTACCTGATATTTTGATAAGACAGTTGTAAGGTTAAATTGTAATTATGTAAACATTGTTGATGAGAGATTTCTGAAAATACAAAAGATTGGTCTTTAAAGCCAATAAAAATTGGGCTCCTGATGTACTAATTATTGTGGTTAGGAAACATATGATAAATTTATATGTAAAATAAGGTAGAAGGTTTATTTGAGACAATAAATGTTTAGAGCTTTTTTTTGGCCAGGAAAGGTTTTACCAGACCCTGCCTTTTAGGAACATAAACCTGTGAGATTTAAATGCATGAAAACACAACTATCTAAATCACAAGTGCTTAGTTTGCCTGATTTAAACCAGACTAATCTGGCACATTGCATGTTTTGTAGACTGCTTAAGGAGGGAAAAAGGAATAAATATGAGAAGGAAAAAGGGAAATCAATTTTCCCTGATGCTCTTGCAGATGGATGGACCTCACTACCATAGTAATGAAGAATAAGACATGGACCTGAAGAAAATGCACTCTCACAATATTGCATTGTTTTGGAATGCCACGAAAAGCACACAGGAAAGAATCCCTCGACCAAAACCCAAAACACCAAACAAACCCAAACACCGAATTGTTGTTGAGTCGAGCATTAAGAGGAAGAACCTCTTTGTATGTTTCTTGATTATTTCTGTCTACAGAAGCTGCTATCAGATATCATTACTTAGCTGTTTCTACTGAAAAGATTCCATATGTAGTCGAAGTCAAAACAAGTTTAAACACTTAAGAGGTAACCCATTAATGTTAGTCATTTACTCACTCAGTTTTTAGTAAACCTGACTAAAAATACCAGTGAGAGGTTTTTGGCATTTGGATTTTATTTTCCACATTGCAAAAAAAATGTTCATTATAACTAGAACACCAAACATCTAAATTTGCTATATGAAGCTGTTTTAGTAGCTTTTAGTGCTTGTAATCCAGGAAATATTTCATCTCTAATAATATATGGTGGACAGAGAAAAATAAATAGTTAATAAACCAGAAATATTTTAATGAACATGTATCAAAGCAGCTCGATTTCTAGGACTGAATACAATTGTGAAAATGTTAAGTATTGTATTGTACAAAGAACAACTAAATATTTTAGGGACTAAGAAATGGTCTACACTTAGCATTCGATATCACCTTCTCGTTACTGCGTTGGGATTGTTATTGAACCTGCCCGGAGTTCCAGAACTTCATAGATTCACAAAGTTTATACAATTGGGACTGAATATGTGTTTGAGTCTTGAGAAACAAAGGTACTTTAGCCATTTCTTTGAAATCAAGTGAAGCTATGGTGATCTCATCACAGTCTACAGCTTCCTCAACAGGGACAGCAGAGGAGGGAGGTGCTGATCTCCTCTTTCTGGTGACCAGCAATAAGACACATGGGAGTGGTATAAAGCTCCATCAGAGGAGCTCCACTTTGGACATTAGGAAAAGGTTCTTCATTGGGAGGCTGGTCAGTCACTGGTACAGGCTCTCAGGGAAGTGGCCATGGCACAAAGCTGGTCAGAATTCAAAGAGCATCTGGATGATGAAATTAGTCATATGGTTAAGTTTTAGGTAGTCCTGCGAGGAGCAGGGAGTTGGACTCAGTGGGTCCCTTCCATCTCAAGGTATTTTATGATTCTGTAATTTCAGTATGTTAATATTTCTACTTGTGTTTAATTTTGCCTAGATTTTCATTAGTATCAAACATGAAGAAGCTGAGTAAAAAATATGTTCTTCTATTCTCTAAGGTCATTAGAGGTAGGTAAAGTATTTGTGAATATTTGGACCTTTTCATATTGGCTATGATCTGAACATTAAACAAAGAGGAAATCAAACATGTCAGAACTGACTAGAAATAGGAAAGCTTCACACTGAATTACTACAGCCTTGCATTTTCTTCTAGAGAGCACTCATAACTCTTTAGAGTTGTTACTAATACCACAAGAACTACTGATTAATGGGAGACAACTTGGCAACAAAAGTGAGCATTTTAGACTCTGTTTTTATAGTACATTTTAAGTTTATCTGTCTTAAATATACGAAGGTAGTATATTTAGGTTTATAGGATAAACACGTGTAAAGATGTCTTGGAAAAGTCATATAACATACAGAACACAACCTCACTTTTCAGAATTGCCTCAGTCTATGCTTTCTGAAGGATCTTGATGGCAAATAGCTCTTCTGTAGCATGAAAATTCCATCAGGTCACAGTTGTTTTGCCAATATATATTTAGGCAATCTCAAGTGACAAATAAATAATTACCAGAAGCTGAACATAAACTACAAGATCATAGATACACAAATCATGTCTGAATACCTTCTTCACTTCAGAGAACATGGTTGATCGAGATTTTTTTTTTGTCCCCATTCCTGTCACTGTTTACATGAGTCAAAAGAAAACGACAGAAAGGCCTGTCTTGTAAATGAGAAAACCACTGTTAATCAGTGAAAAAGCCTGCAGATGACAAAAGGAATAATTCAACCAAATAGATGATCAGAGTTTGCTTGTGTCACATGTGCGTTCAAAAGCCATATATCTGCTGCTTTGAACAAGGCCATTACAGCTTAGACCTGACTGGATATAACACAGATGAGGTGTAAATAATTACAAACTAGCCTTAGGATTTTGTAACTGAAAACATTTATTAGGTGGCCATCTCATAGCTTCCATGTGATGGTGCTGAGCAGCCAACCTGAACGGGAGCATGCAGTTGCTAGTCATTTCAACCCTTTGGATGCAACTGGGGACAAAATTTGGCATAATACGCTATCACATGAAAATGTGGGGCTAGAGAAGAAATAATAGCATTGAAAATGTTCTAGATCGTCTTCAATCCCGGATTTTCTTCTTATTCCAGGTAATTTCACTTATTCTACCCATTACATTTATATGAATGCTATTGCCATTAATTTAATATGTGGTTTGCTTTTCTCTAAATGACTTGTGTTGCATTATGGATATTCAAGGTATAATTCCTTGATTTACTTAAATTTTAAACATGTTATTGCATTGCCTACATCTATAAGAACTGATCATGTTTTAAAAAAGGATCAAATGTAAATTAATAAATTATATAGTAAACTCTGTGTACTTTATTTCTTTTAAATAGCATGAATATACACTGATTTTCCCTACCAATCATGCAGTTAATGGTTTTAAAAATGAAAATGTTGGTATGTAAAACATCTACGCTATGTAATTCTGTTGACAAACCATAAACCTGAAAGAGATTTGGGACTGAGCAGCTTTGGGAAGATCCCAAAGGATGCCTTATTCGCATTTCATCTTCTACATTAACTATACATAATGGAGAACACACACCACTGTCATATGTACAACACAAAGACCACAGTAAAAAGTGGCACTCTAAGCAATCTGCTGAATTATTCTTTATTTGATGCATGATATGTATAAACTATTCACTGTTTTGGATATACTCCATATAAGGCAGCTGCAAGATAGAATATTAACTGTCTTTGGACTGAAGCATGTCATGACAGTACAGGGAGTACTGTCTTGTAAAATTAGGTCTAAAATTAATACAAAAATTTTTTTTTATTAAAAAAAATATTTGGGCATGGCCAAATGTGTGGCACAGGTTTCAATGTTGAAAGACTACAAAGAAGGAAATACAGCTGTTAAAACCTATTTTTTGATTCACAGGGAATAAAAAGGTGGAACTATACTGTGAAATGCTGCAATTACCTGAGAAGTGCTCCAAGGCTTTTATCATTTTTCCCCTTAATTGTGAAAAGGTTCTTTCTTGCTTTGTGAATCTGATTTCAGAGATGTACAGTGTACATGAATTAACATAAAAACCTGTGGTTCAATGTTCATGGATGTCCTAGAGTCTACTCTTTAAATCTAGTGCAGAAAATATCCTTTAATATCAGATTTAACATCAACTGAATCCTTATAATTCATTTCAGGAAAATTACTGAGCAATCTCTCAGATGAAACCTGGCATCCTAACAAGGCCTTATCTTGAAAATATATATGATGGATGGTTCTGAATAATTCTTCTTTGGAAAGTCTCTGATCACAAGGTTTCTAAGTATTATCAGGTCTGACCTATCAGCTGGGTTTCAAAGCAACCATTTGTCTTTGTTTCCTTGATTGTGTTAACTTTAATCTGGATTGTTTCCCTAACTCATTTCAACGCACAGCTGTACAAAAGATTGTGCCAACAAAAGAAAAGTAAGGGCACAGAAGTGGGAGTAAGCCAGTAAGTGCTTCTTTTAGCTGCAGTACAATCTTAGTCTGCTTTGGAGGCTTGCTAGAAGCCTGGCCAAACTAACGCTCACCCTTCTGAAGTAAAAGCAGGTTAAACCCTTCTGTTTTCTTGGAGAGTAGTTCCATTATACCCAGTAATAAGACAGAACTGAAGCACAACCAGGACAGTAAATGCCTTTCACAGCTTGTTGCCTGCTCTACAAGATTGCTAGTCTACACAGCAAGCTAGAGAGAGGACAGAAAGAGTGGAGCACGGCTTCACACCAGCAGGCACCGCTGCCCCTGGGGGAAATGGCAAGAGTCTTCCAAGAACACACTGCTCACTATGCAACTGCATTGGAAGTGCTAAGACAAATTTGGAGTAAACTGTTTGAAATGTAAGTAAACTTCAGGTTTTTAAACAGGGTCTGTTGTAGCGTGAAAGTAAGGGCAGCTGTATGGTTATTAAACATGAAAGGAAAAATATCTTGCTGTGTTTTATTATAGTTATTATGAATATGTACTTGGTATGCTTATAGCTTTTAAGAATATACTTTAATTGGGAGAGTGAGTGAGATGTTAATGAATTCAGATCATAGGCATTTAAGTTAATGTTGTTTTGTATTAGATAAGAATAGCTCTCTAATATTATTAGTATTTTCTAATAAACAAGACCTTTGATTAATTAAAAAACAAAACACAAGAGTGAATGCAGCAGAAGTAGCATCAAACCATAGATCATAGTTTAATAGATCCATGCAGCTGACTACGAAAAATACAGCAAAAACTATCCAAAATAGCAAAAGCTAAACATACTATGAGAAAAATATTACTTATATATCCTGTTGTGGAAGCGTTGACTAAAATGAAATCTTGCGGGTATTACTTGAAAGCTAATATATAAAGTCCAGAAAATTTCACCGACTTTATGATATATATTATAATGGAAATTCAATGCACAACATGGCCTAGGATATTACTGATATGTGAAAACATTGTAGAATCCTAAGGGATTCAGTCTCCACTATCATTTGGCTGTTAAACAAGAACAATTATAATTGCTACTCTGAGATATCTCAAATAGAGTCAGTAATTTTAGTCTTATTTTAGTATTAGACTATCTTTGACAAAATGAATGTTGAGGCAGGCATTTCTGTTGGAACAGAAATCTTCCATAAAAAAAGCCACCCCACTGAGTATCAGTATAGCAAAATGCAAACTCCAGTGACACAGTATTACCACTGAACTGTGATGACACAAAGCAGGAAGAATGCTCTCTTTTTTTGTGCCATGCAGGCTTACTATTTAGCAGGTGGAGAATGAGCTACTTTGTCAAAAAAGCCAGCCAAATGGTGATTTGCATGATTATACAGAATTTGTCTCATTAAAGCTTCAGTGCCCAGATTATCAAGTCTCTTTTAACTCCTTTGCATTTTTGGTGGAGAATACATATGTGACTTGCATCATTAAAGTCTAAAGAATCCAGTTTTGAAGAGCTGATGGAGACTAATTTCTTTGAGACAAGCACCATGTAAAAATATACTTTATCCAATAACCTGTTTTTTTAGAAGTTCAGAAAGCAGAGGTAGAGACTGACAGCAGGACTTCCAAAAGATTTCAGATTGATGGAGGGAAGAAGTCACTCAGTAAAAGCCAGTCCCATACTTGTTCTGTCTAGTGTTAGAGATAAAATGTGGGACACAAAGTCATTCTCAAAAAAAACCAAAACCCAAATGTTACAAGAGCTATAAGATAATATAAATAAGCTTTCAGCTAAAAATCACCTCAAGAAAACAATGAAATTATTATCTGTTTTCCTTGTTGTGATAATAAAAAGAAACCGGTGCATCCATATTTCTCATTGCCAGTCATTTTCTATTCCTATCTGTAGTATTTTGTATCAACACCTTCCAGAGCTGTAACTTCCATCAGAAGACACAATGTCACTGGTGCTCTCACTGGTAAATTGCCTTCCATGGCCATCTTGACTTGGAGACCAAATTATCTCCACTACAGGGAATTCCTGACTGTCCTTTAAGTGAGAAAGCCATTTGTACTGTGTGAAACAGATGCTTATTAATGCAACTGGTAATTGAAAAGTAGACCTTTCTAAAATAAAGTCCTCTGTGGATTCATTCATACTCTAACTTATCCATGTTAGATGTTCCCTCTAAAACACTGAAATTCCAGCCAACTTACTTTTTCCACTTTGATTCAAAGGTTAGGGAATCAGTTATCTTCTTAAAAATTGTGTTTACTGTAAACAGATCCATTCAGTCCTCAGAAAACTTATTAATGGAAAAGTTTGCTTAGTATTCAAAGGTACCATGAAAGTCCTAAAAAAACCCCTAGTTAACTCTATGTACAAAGTAATGAATAATGGTCATTATTAATACCAGCACTTTTATTGATGCATTTTCCAAACATCTGTGATATAAAGATTAATTCATACAAAAGATATCATGCATTACATATTACTTCAGCAGCACTAAATCAAACAAACTACTATATTAAAGCTTCAGAGAAGACAGAGATGCTTGCAGTTCCTCCTAATCTGTTTTTAGGGAAAAAAAAATGCAATAATGAGGAATGATCCTCTTGACCTTGACATCCCAATCAAAACCCACTATTTCCCTCCAGGGCTTTTGGAAAAAACTCTCTGTAGTTTGCTGGCAGAGATCAGCACAGATTAATAAGTCTCACACTATGGGGTTCAAAACTATCAAGACACCAAAATTAAGGACTTAATTCTCCTTTACACATTTTTTCCTGGACTGCCTTATGTATAAACCAGCATTGTCCTATAAGCTGCACAATACAGCCAAGTGGAACTAATGTTCCATTTTATCCTCCATGAATCTATATTATCAATAAAACTTGACAACACAAATACAGATTTATGCTTAGGAAAGAACACAAATCAAAAGATTAATAATTTTTGTAATCTTAAAAAATTCTGATTTTTAAAAATATTTTTGTTTAATTGTTCAAAACAGAAGAATTACATGCACCTTCAAAATCAAAGATGCCATCGTGTTCCAATTGAAAATAAATTTGTTTGGTGATTTCTCTGTAAATAACTCTTTCTTAGTAAATGGAAGGCTTTATTTCATATGGGTTGTGTTAACAGGAGTAGCCATGGATACTGAATATAAGTATGCTGGAAAAATGCCATTTCTAGTTTTAAAATCCAGTTTCGCAGATTTTTAATATAAGTTTCTGTGGCTTGAAGTCAGCCCATGGATATTTTAAGTTCAGAAAGCACCTGACGTTCTGAACCTTTTTGCTCATGCATCAGAAGTATGACTGATACTGAATTCAATGTTATTAGGACTCAAGAAAAAGCACTACTTACATGGCACCCCAAATATAATAAGTATTAAGTTCCTTATCATAAAGCAAAAGACCTAGTGAAGAATTTGCACTGATTCAGTGGAAAAAGACCACTCTCTAAAATATATATTTACAAATACATATGAGAAATGCAACATGCCTCTGATTGTTATACTTTGGAAAGATCCTACAAAAGAACCTCTTTGCATTACTTTTATAGACAGCTATTTCTTTTCTTACCACTTAAGTCATGAAATTCAGGTTCATTCTTAAAAAAAAAAAAAGAAAAAATAGAATAAAGAGTAGTAATTCGCACAATCAATATTTTTTGAATGAAACATTATTTCACTGGCAACTGGAATTTTGTCAGAAGGGAGGGGGAATAGAATAGAATAGAGTAGAATAGAATAGAATAGAATAGAATAGAATAGAATAGAATAGAATAGAATAGAATAGAATAGAATAGAATAGAATTTCACTTGGAAGGGACCAACAATGATCATCTAGTCCAACTGCCTGACCAATTCGGGGCTGACCAAAAGCTAAAGCATGTTGTTACGGGCATTATCCAAATGCCTCAAACACCGACAGGCTTAGGGCATGGACCACCTCTCGAGGAACCCTGCTCCAGTGCTTGATCACCCTCTTGGTAAAGAAATGGCCCTTAATGTCCAGTCTAAACCTCTCCTGATGCAGCTCTGAACCATTCCCACGCATCTTGTCTCCAAGAAGAAGAGCTCAGCACCTCCCTTCTTTCCATGTCCCCTCCTCAGGAAGCTGTAGAGAGCAATGAGGTTGCTTCTCAGCCTCCTTTGCTTGAGAGATTAGTTTTATGTGATACCAAAGATCGATCAAATTTCCCCTGAGGTTTGAACATGCCCTCAGACATTGGTAGCTGCCAGGAAAGGAGCCCACTTCAGCTCATGAATGTATAGCTAATGACTGCACATGTAGCATCACACTCATTGGGTTTTTTTCTCATGGTAAGAAATACTACAGGGAGTAGTTTCAAGCTGATACCTTAGCTTTTTATTTTGTTCAGGTCATCTTCTGTTCTAACATCTCAGTTCCGTAAAGGCTCAAAAAATGTCTCATCTTAACATCATTTTAAAGTATTTCCCTTTCAGCATAGACTCCCATACTTACTGCTTTGAAGTAAATTCTTACTCTAAATAGATATTTATAATTCATATCCCGTATGTTTTAACCAGTCATTGGAAAAGTGACTCTCACTATTTTGTGTTTGGACAAAAAAAATTGATTCAACTTTACCAGATAATGACTTTCATTAATGAATAATACTTTCATAACCATATACCTTATTTTACTTATAACACCAACTGATTTTATTATTATTGATTAGCAAATGTGTGCCATCTACCAAAAAAAAATCTTATTTCAGGGTTGCAACCACACATCACAGACGTAACATATGTAAGGAACTAAGACGTTTCTTGTCTTTGGATGGGAAATAAAAATTTAAAAGTAGCTGAAGTAAAATACTTGTCAAATATGCTGTTATTCCTAAGGTTCTTAATACAAGAAAAAGTAAAATTTATTAATTCCACAGAGAAATCGCTCGTAACTTCTGAAAATAACTTAAATGTGAAAACTTGTTCTTTCATAATGCTTCTAAATATCAGGATCTTTCAAAAAAGTAAGTATTTTGCATACACTAAAACCCAATTTCCTCTTTACTGATATATTAAATTCAGTTATATTTATTTTTACTTCTAAAAATGTTTTTCTTTTTGACCTTTTCTCCTTACATTTGCTCTGTTAATTACAACTTATAATAAATAGATTTGGAAAAATAATAGAAAAAAACCAAAACAGTAAGACCTATATACATTTTTCCAAGATACAAAAGAATAAACATAGCAGAAATTTCTAAAGCAAATCAGTCTAAAATATGTATCTAGAATATGCGTAAACTGCTGTTTTCTCCATTCAACACAGAAAATTTACTTACATGTTTTTCCAAACAGTCTGAATAATTTAGTTAATAAAACACCTAGTCAAAGTCAAAAATAACTCTAAGCATCTTAAAGCTGATTACGGACAATGACCAAATGTAACAGTAGATCTTAAGCAGTAGAAATATATTACCATTATCAACACTGACTATTCCTCGACTAGTGAAGAATTTTCATCCATATTCATGTGTTTCTTATTTAAAATTGAAATATGTATTTAACATAAACCACATTTGTTAAATGATTTTTTTTACTCTGAAGGACATATTTCTAGGAGAACACACAATTTAAAGTTCTTCAAACATTTAAGATATTTCTGCATACATATTGAAGTTTTGTCATTATCTTTTTCCTAGCTACTTTCTTATGGCTTTTTATACCATACAGGTCTGACCTTTTTTGTACTTCTTGCATCAGTACCTTCTCCGACATCACAAGAAAATTCTTTCAATAGAAAAGCCAGCTACAGGAGAAAAGTTATTGAAAACTGAGTCCTTTACATCTCCATTTATTCTGTGTTTTCATAATGAAGATCTTGAAGTCTGGATTTAAATAAAGAGAAGAAAGAGGGGGCACATCTTTCATTATAGCTAGCTACTTATATAATAATATCATAGTGTCTTACAGACTTCCTAAATTTCCACAGAAGGAAGCCTTGAAAATTGCATTTCCCCTTGTCATCTTTTGTTCTGAAAATACACTGACTTTATGTCTTCCTGTTCTCTAAATCCTTGATTATTCTATCATCTTTTCCCCATCTCCAATGGGAGTACCCTTCTTCCCATCTTTCAGTTCTCCCTGTGTACTGCATTTCCCCTCCCTTCTTCCTAACATAACCTCATAGTCGAAGGCAGCATGGCTTGTTCAGTTATAAAATATATATCATAGAAATACAGGTATATAAAGGAGTCATCTGGTCCTGCAGGACATAATCTCTTAGAAGAAAGGATTATGAAACCTCACTCTGGCTGCTGCAGGTGTGAAACATGGTTCTTTGAACTTTTCTCTTTACTACTAACAAATTGTTTTGAATGTCAGGGAAAAACCCCACCAAGCTCAACAGACACACAGACCCCTAAACACACAAAAAACCCCCACACAAAGATGTTCTGCTGTATACATTTCTCCCCTGGGGAGAAGATACAAGAACAAAGAATCTAAGATTTGTTTTAGTTACTTTGATGAGTGAACACCATAGAAGGTGCTCAGATAAGGAACTGACAAATTTTAACACAGCAAATTTAAAGTAGAAGGGTATAAAAGGTCTCTTCAGCTTTTCATTGCTACCTGGAAAGAAGCTTCCCACAGTCCTTTTTATTTTACCTACAAAAACATTTTTATGACATTCTTCTCTTAAGAAGTGAAACATTTTCAGGAATTACAAATAAAAGACAAGTGGATCACAATTCGGGGGGATGCTATTTTTTTTCATAAAAATCCTAGTTCTGACATAATCTGTGAAGGTGTGTCAACCTCCATCATGAGAACATGAGCCTTATCCCAAGTCCTCAACCCAGGAGCAGATCATTATTATTACATCCTGAAATTTCTCGTCTCCAAGTTTGATTTATATTTTTTTAAGTTTGAAAAAAATATGAACTGAGGCATGAGAAGTTTTTCATCACATCAGAAACCACACTAATTAAAATAGGAAGACCATTTTAGCTTTCATAATCTCTAAGAACAATCATTTGCTTTTCACAAAAAAAAAAAAGTACCAAATTTTATTCACAGTCAGGTTAAGCTGATGTCCCCACCAAAAATGTGGCCCACTCCTCTTACCAAAAGCCCTAAATTCCTCTTTTCTGACACTTGCAGTCCCTTGGTATCAGATCTGGAAGCATATATTGTAAATATTTTTAAGACTGGATTACTGCACGTTTGCATCAGTGCCACTATAAGGAAATTAATTTTTAACAGAAATTCAATTTTAACCAAATCAGTACTGCATTGTATTCTGGAATCAATCTTGCTGTTTTGTCAAAAAAAAATGTATTCCTATTACTCCTGTATTTAACTTAAGACGTAACAAGAATATTTGCTTAAGCAGCAGAGAGAACAAGATTTGAAGGCAGTACCATATGAGGTTCCTCAATGTCAAGCCTGAATTTCTCAGGACGATGTCTCTGGTTCACCAATTCCCAGGTCAGGATTAAGGTGAAAGGACACCACGGATCCTTTAACTCATAAAACTCAACTTTTATTTGCTCATGACTCTACATCAGTAAACTCTTTAACACATGCTAGCCATATGTCACCAAACATATACGACAAGCCTTGCTTAGCTGGGGATCAGTTCGCAGGTGAGCATAATGGGAGCCCTCCCATCAGGTCAAGAGGTTCAGAGTGGCCCACCCTTGCTTTCTGGACTTCCTCTCAGAGGAAATCCTGGGGCAGCTGGATCTGCTCTTAGTCCCAGACTTGGTCAATTTCTAAAGGGATGAGGTGTAGGAATTATGGAAAAAAAAAAGAGAGAGAGAAGAGAAAGATTTCACCAGTCCTGGGTCCAGCCAGCCTCAGCGTCCAGTTCTGGTGGGCACGGGTGTGTGGGACTTCAGTCTGTGTCCTTTTATTATGGCCTTGCCCCTCCTTCGTGAGGACCCTCAAACTCATTATGCTAATTAGGAGTCATGTGCGGTTTGCCTTTCCAGAACCTTTGGAAAACGGGTGGGTGGGCTT
>JANZLQ010000056.1:5040082-5054979 GCA_026212715.1 Elanus axillaris | reverse complement strand
TTCAGTATGAGAAGAATGTTGATAACACTCTGATGTTTTCAGTTGCTGCTAAGTCATGTTCAGTCTAAAGTCAAGGAGTTCTCAGCTTCTCATGCCCAGCCAGCGAGAAGGCTGGAGGGGCACAAGAAGTTGGGAGGGGAAACAGCCAGGGCAGCTGACCCAAACTGGCCAAAAGGGTATTCCATACCATGGGACGTCACATCTAGGATATAATCTGGGGGTGGGGATCGATGCTTGGGGACTAACTGGGTGTCGATTGGTGGGTGGTGAGCAATTGCACTGGGATCATTTGTACATTCCAATCCTTTTAGTATTACTGCTGTCATTTTATTAGTGTTATCATTATCATTATTAGTTTCTTCTTTTCTGTTCTATTAAACCATTATTATCTCAACACTCGACTTTTACTTCTTTTGCCCGATTTTCTCCCCCATCCTGCTGGGGGGGGGTTGTGAGTGAGCGGCTGCATGGTGTTTAGTTGCTGGCTGGGATTAAACCATGACACAGCCTGAGCCAATATCTGAGTGGCAGAGCTAGCACCAAAACCATGTACATATGATGATGTCTTGCTAAAATAACCATTAGAAAGTCCTATAGGATGTCTTAAGTCCTATAGCTGAGGTGTATAAAGTCCACTTTCCCTCTAGGGACTGAGACCCCTGAAGTCTCTAGAGACACACCTATAAACAACACATTTGTCTTCCAGTTATCCAGTAGGTTGTATATTAAGTTAACACATTAAATATTCACCAGAATAGGAACATGAAACTCCTAATCCTCTTCCCCAGGTGAATGTCCCAATTACTAGGTGCTTTCTTTTTCCTGATAATTCTTATACTGACTTAGTCTCTGCAGAAAGAAGTCGTTCCATCATGAAGAACATAGAAATACCCATGCTGCACCCTGGTCCCAGAATATAATTTATCCTAGCACTAGGGTTCTTTCCTGAAGTTAGGACATATGGGTTCAAAGTTGCAGAAAGTACGTAAATAGGAGATATGAGTTCAAAGTTTAAGAAAGTAAGACTGCATGTCTCAGAAGTGGGGTAAGTAGTGAGGCAGAACTGCAGGGAGTTTTGGGGGGTTTGGTTTTTTTTTTAATCAACCAATTATTTTGATGTAAAACCAAAGTAGTGGTTGTATTCTGGGAATATAGTTCACGGGAGTTCTTGGAGGCTGGCAATCAATTTTGTATTGAGGACTGGGAACTGTCTAAGCATTGCTAAGATTTTTGTTCTTATTTTGTCAGGTTTAGCTAGTTTACAAATTTTCAATGTTGCCATCTATTCCTCTGATTTGTAATATCTGTTTCTTTATGTATCCATCATTTATCCTTTTCCTTTCTAATCTGTTTTCCTGTTATACTTCAGATATAAGGTCTCCTGCTATAAGACTTAGACTTATTCTGTATTTTCTGAATACAATAGCATCAAAATACTCTTCACTTAAAGGGACAGGTACTTAGATAAAATAACTTCTATTGGGACCAGGATTCTTTTGCCCTCCCATCTTTCAAACAAGCCAAATAAACTATATTTTCTCTTGCATTTAGTTTTTACCTCCTGGTAAAAGTTATTCTTCATAGTATTCAACTCTTTATAGACTAATCCAAGGCAGACAATATCTGCAATTCTAACACATACAAAAAAGGAAGAATAACATTAAAATTTATTGAAATGCAATAAAGAAACCTTCCTCTTTTTAGTACTTGAGGCCTACCTTGCAGAAAAGTATGTAACCATGCAATTTTCGTTTCATTTACCTATTTCCATTCAGGACAACACCATCATCTGTGAAAACCTTGACACTGTCAAATACATATAAATTAGATCTGAATCTTTTTTTTTCTTCCCATATGTGCCATTGACTGCTGTGTATCATCAACCATACCAGCAATTTGTAACTATTCCCTCATATGAGGTAAGAAGCACCAGGGTACTTTATATCATTGAGGTCAATGACTAGCTTGATTTTCTCTATCTGTGATTCTGTCAGCTATGTCATCTCAGCTTTTGAATAAAGACTCAGCTATAATTAACTGGCTTCCTAGGGTGAAATCAGAGTTTTAGTCAATATTGCTTGAGATTAAACAATACCTCTTGAATTCTGTATAGCACCTGCCACTGTTCCGTCTCTGAAAAGCTTAACAAAGGTGCTCAGTCTCTTTCAAAAGCCATTACTATGAAAAGCCAACGTAGGTGGTAGCCTGTATTATCACATTCCAGTTAATTGCCTTTCTGTAAGCAATTTTCCTCCTACTGTTTAGCATGCATTTATTATCAGACCATGGCATTCTGATAGCACCCAGATGCTCAAATTGAAATCACAAGCCCTTTGTTAAGAGACTGTACAAAATATTCTTAAAGTCATTTCTGTCCTCAAGAGTTTGGAGTCTAAACACACAAAGCAGACAAACAAGCTTATATAAATGGAACAATATTCTCACACAGAAGAGAAAGATCATTACAAATGTTTTGCTTGTTAATAATTGCAATGCTCAGAAGTAACTCCTTTCAGTATGGACTCCTAAATTCTGACCTTACTAATGACAATATTTTAATGGCCCTTAATAAGAATTTTGCAATCTTATGAACCCAAATCTTGTAGAAATCAATAATTTTCCTAAAGCATTATTTCATGGACTTTATAGAAAAGCTCCCAGTAGGTGGCTATAGTCCCAGTTCATCATTTCTTGTTTTCTTCTTCCCATCTTTTTTTTCTATGGTATGGCTTGAGATGAAATATAATACTAAATAGATTACTTTAATAATTACCCTTAAAAGAAGAACAGGCTACTGATTATGTCATCATGCTTCATGACATATTAGAAGCTAAACCTGATGATTGCAAAAAAAAAGTAAATCTGATAACACTATATATTCAGGATCTCTAGGAAAAGAACTTTATATCTGATAAGACTGATACTAGCTAATGGCTTGTCCTTGCACAGAAGCAAAGAAAGAAAAAAATCCCTTACCATAACAAACATTAAAAATTCACTGTAAGAAAAAAACCAAAACACAAGTATCACTATTCCTTTTCAAAAATCCAACCCGAGCATTTGGAAATTGACACAGTCCTATCTTCTGCTCATTATTGTAATCTAAATTACATGATATTTTACCCAGTGATTAAGAATGTGTTTCTTTCAGTGCACTCAGTTAAAGACATAGGCCAATCCCACTAAGCATCTAGAAAAAAACCCAACCAACTTTTTAATGCATATGGACCTGAAAAATTATTCAGTGTCCTACATGACAGATCTTGAAAAAAGTTCATAATAGCAGGTATGGTTTGTATCCAAAACAAAGAAGAAAAAATTATGCTCCTGTGTATCATTATGTGAGACATTATAAATTGCCCTTTGCCAGATCCATTCAATTATGCTTATTTGTAGCACTAAGAATTATTGCAGAGACAGTTTGTCAAATATAGAATTCAATGAATGATATGAGAAACAAAGCAATATCAAACATGAGATTATCATTCAGAGAACTGCAGAAGACTTTTTTTAAAAAAGGTACTTTTTTCTAAACTACAGTTATTGTTTATTTGTCAATCCATGGATTAAAGGTAAAAATGCTCTAGTTGATTAACCATGCTGAAAGTACAACTTCTTGAATAAATGTTCCTATCCAGATTTATCTTGTCATTCATTGGATGTTTCTTTGCCTCCAGTTTTGGTATGCACTTAGCACTTCAGTAAGATTTTAGCATGTGCATAATTGCCTTCCTGAACAGAGACACATTTGGCATGATTTATTAACACAGAATCTTTAGGAGAAAGCACCATGAATTCATACAGCATAAATGCATGAAAAGGCAATTAAGCACACATCAAAATGGGTCATTATTGTATTTTATACCTTAAAAAGCTGTAGGGTGGCTTTTAGTCAACATTAGCAAGCTGCCAGAACTGTTTTCTGAAGGATCATTTTAATCTACTTTGTTTGTTGTTTAGTGCCAAATATGTGATAACACCTAGATTTTATATGAATTTATAATAATAATATATCTATATAAGGTAAACTGATTGAAAGGGAATAGTTTAACTTCCTCATATGTTTCAATGGAAGATCATCAAAACATTTTATATTAGCCTGTTAAAGTGCTTTATTTAATTGACTTGACTTTGTTCATTTTGCCTTCCTATTTTATGTATATTTATTAATGTACATAGTCTGATATAAAAAACATCAAAAGACTTTCTATATCTAATGACACGATGTGCCATAAACCATATTTGATTCTCACTGAAACAAAACTTTTTAAAAGTGCAATTTCAAATTATGGTATTAAATGTTTCCAAACAGTATCTTTTCCTTTCACAATAGAATGAATATTTTTTTCTAAATATCCTGATTTTTAAAATAAATAGTATATTTAGACACACTCAGTATTGGAGATTGAAGGAGTGTGCATTTATTTCCCATGAAATCACGTAGCAAGGAATTATAACACAGAGCTATCATATTTCAAATTACTGTTTTAGTGATACCTATAAAAACATGCATTCGTATTTGGAATACAACACTAATCTGATCCTCTCTTTTAATAAGCTTTCTTTGAGTGACAATGTAGATATAAAACATTAACATTTTGCATCTATGATTTCTGTTTTTCCAACTTTAATTAAATTATAAACTTATAGAGACAGTCTATTCAAGCAATGCCTTGCACAAGGAGTCTGCAATCCTGATCAGGCTTCCAATAATAGTTTCACTGAATATTTAAGTTTTTTACTTGCTTTTTTTTTTGTAATAGGAAACTGTAATAGAGGTTTGTATTGTAGCTAATTGTATTCAACATGTGATTTAACCTCTATGAATGAATGGAAACCCACTAATGGTAGCGGTTAGGAGTTGTCATGTTTGATTGATTTTGTTTTGGAAGAACACACTGACTTTAACACATCATATAACTAAACATGAGCATGAGACACTTAGATGTGGGAAATCTTAGATACATAAAACTGCTTTCATGTGATGTTTGCTCATCTTTATCTCTCCTGTCTCTTTTCATTAAAGCTTGCACCCAGAACAAGTGAGTGCAGATGTCATGCCTTCTGAAACTTTGTTATTTGCTCTGCCATGACTACTGTTTCTCACTTTTCTTTACCTGAATGAAAACCTTTACTTTAATAGGTAGGTTTATTTTCTGAAACTAATATAAACATGACTAGAAATGTTAGAGAACTACAACTGCAGAAAAACATATTAAGATTTTCTTATTATACACCAAAACCATGACGACCTCCCCGCTCAAAAATGCTCAAAAACATGTGAGGAAAAAAATATATTGAAACCCAAACCCAGAAACATGCAGGTTATGAATAACATCAATTCTAAACCTGTTAAAAGTAGGCAAGCCTCACAAAATGAGGAGAAAAAAACCAACTCCACAGTCAGTACAGTTACATTGCTACTCCAGATTTCAATACTCTGTGTGAAGTCAGTGTATTTGCCAATCAAAAGACAAAAAAACATTGATTTAGTTTGTCATAGTCCATATCACAGGTCTTTAGATCTCGATCGTGTATCCCTGTGTTCAACTGCAGTAACTGGTGTTTAATCAAGAGAAAATGTTGAGAAAGCAATCCAATTTGTCTTTGGCACAGCATCTATTGCAAGAAGAACGGGGGAGACAGTAGCCGCCTCCTCCTCCCCGACCAGCAGGATTTCAGTTGGAACAAGTGCAGAACGTCTGGTGTTTTAAATTCGTCCAGCCATGCTGAGGACTATAAAGATGGTAAATTTAGCAATCCTACAGTAAATCATACCAGCACTTAATTATCACCATTGTTAAAAAGCTGTCCCAAATTTCTAATGCAAATTTATGTGCCTCAGGTACCAGACATAAAATACATCTTTCTCTGCTGGATTTAAGTGCTTTTTATTAACAGCTATATACTCATATGTTATAATCAAGTGACATCTAAATTTTATTTCAGATAAAGTAAAAAAAAACTGAGCTCCGTTCTTCACAGCAAGACACTTTCTAATCCTAGGAACATGTCAATGGCTCTTTTCTTCATCTGCTCCAATTTTTCAACAGTCTTTTAAAAATACGGAACTCAAGCAATATCTCAATGTCATATACAAAGAGCCAAGATTTCTCTTTCTTCTCAATATTTTTTGTCAGATTCAAATATTTCATTAGTCCTTTTTTTTCCACCAGAATGAACTGTGGGAAAGAGTTTGGAACAAGTTGTACTCTATTCTGAGAAAAAATATTCACGGGGCAAAAAGTGGAAAAAACTTCTGCAAATTCAGTAAGTTAGTAGCTAATTACAGACACCTCAAGAGCCAGAGAATCATCAGAATGAGCCAATGAGCTGTCATTAAACATCATTCAGCATCAATTCTTGACTGAATACCATATCTTGCCAGAGTATACTTTTAACCAACAAAAAAATGTGTTGCAAAAGGAATGCTACAAGTAATTTGCAATGTTAGAGCACAGTCCACATTATAATCACAAATTTTAGGCATCTAATTTAGTTTAGGAGAACACCTCTCTTTCCTGGCTATGCAGGTAGTTTTTAAGTTACAGGTTTTAAGTTTGACTATCAGAATACCATCTATTATGTGTAGGGCTTCTGCATGTTCCAAAGAGCCACATGTACACTCTGAGAGAATGCAAAAATGAAACGGATTTGGGAAAATTAGTTCAAACGCTGAGTATACATCTGGGGGCTCTGAGGTTGAGGGTAGCAAGCAGACAGGCTAAGGTCCAAACGGCCAGTGAGACATAGCCAGATCACAATATTCATAAATGTTGAGTCTTAGCTGATAGAAAATAAAATACAGGGACATGGAAGTACAGGAACACATATTGCCCTAGGTTATTGGTTTCCTTTAAAATAGTTGCTGGCAAAACGGGGTTCCTACTATGAACAAAGAATCATATCTTAATCTTTTTAAACTGTATGTTTGTTAATTTAGCAGCTATTAATTTCATCAAATAGAGGTTATATCCTCTGAAATTTATCTGACAAGGGGATCCCCCAGAATCTGGAAGGTGATGCAAATACATTTTAAATACAGTTACCTGAAGGATAACTAAAGATAGAAGTTTCTTAAAGAATCATGAAAAGAAAAAAGAGTATAAGAGAGTGTGCATGAGAAAGAGAGCTTCATTTCTTACATGAGTGAAGTGAGGAGATTATACCTGTCCTTAAGTTTTGTGGTGAGTGGATTCAAGGTCCCTGGTGCTGAGCTTGGACCTGCTTGCTTTCCTTCCTTTCTTCTATTTCGCTCCATTTTGCTATGTGTAGATCCCATATTTAGAAGAACAAATTATGTTGATTCTTATGGAGCCTTTCGATTTATGTGTTAAACAAAGGGGGCTCTTAAAAGCTCTGTTTGAGGCAGTATGATCAAAGAATAAAAGATCGCTATTAAACCTGGGCTGAGTCAGTGGGTGGTGGAAGGTTCCTTCTCCTAGGAACACAAAGGAGGTTCCAGAGAGCCTTTACCTTGGAAAACCCTCCCCAGAGCAGGCTCATCAAGAGTCACCAGCTCTTCCTAGCTCTCTCTAGATACTAGAAGTTGTCCACAGGAGTCCATATTATCATACCTGGAGTGAGAATTGCAAGATCATGGATTCTCACCACACGTCCCTTGTAAGTATAGTGATTCCTGAGCTGGCACAGAAGAGTGTCCGATTGATTCATCAGAATTTGAAATTGCCTGCTGATCAACCCCGTTTATGCTTCATTGCTAAGAGCTCCTACCTGTCTCACCCTTAGGTGAGGTTGGGAAAACCTTACTGTATTTTCGGGTCGGACCTTCTCCTTCAGCCAGCAAGGTAGTGTATTGGTGGGCACAAGTTAGGAACACCATGTTACACACCTGAAATATGTATTCATGTGCAGGTATTTTAATAGTAGAACCATATCGGACTATGTTGTTCTGAGCACATAAAAAAGGTTTCATTGATTGTCGTTACAACACCAAATCACTTATTCTGCAGGGGAAAAAAAAAACCAACCAAACAAATAAACCAAACCAAAACAAATGCAACATAACAATATCAAATAACAAGTTTGTCAAGTTTAATGGTCAAGCTCCACCAGAGACTTGCTAAAGCTCTCCTGAAGCATGAATATACAGCGCTTCTGAGTTTTAAAAACTCCTAGAGGGGGTGGTAATGACTGCACACTAATAGCCATTTGTGTGTTAGGTAACAAATTTGGGTTAATTGCAAGAGTCTGTTGGGATCCATTAAACGAAAAATACCAATAATTAATTTCTCAGGTAATATCATTCAATAGGGTTTGACAAAGAAAACTGAGAACGATGTTATGAAAGACACAAAAGACGGTAAAGGATCAGCCATTCTAAAGCAAGTTACACTCAAAATGTACCTGATTTCTGATTCATTTCCAGAAAAATGTAAACCTTCTCATATCTTTGATCTAATTTTCAGATATTACTAAACTATAAAAGAGAGTGAAGTGCAAGGGAAGCTTTCAGTCCACTGCATAGTTATATTGAATGTAGTTTGGTTGATTTCTAGGACTACGAAAAGTATAAAACAAAACCAAAACAATTTTGTCTGATAAAGAAGCTTCTCAGAAATTTCTGTAAATTTGTTGAGGTTGAGAGGTCAGTGCAGAGATATGATCATTTATTTAACAAGCTATCACTAAGGTTCAGAAACCTGTTTGAATTTCAAGATTTATATTTTATATAATCGCTTTATATTTTCCAAATTTTTTTGTTAATTATTGTGGTTACTTTTCACATTACATAATCTATTAATCATAGAAGCAGGATACCTATAAAGACAGGCCTAAAAGTTTTACAGGTATCACTATTACAGGGAGGTGTAATTGTGGGCTATTCTATAGTTTTGTGTCATTAAAAGACACTAAACTGTAAGCTGCTGTTTCTCCAGGTGATTAATTTCATATATATATGTGTATATATACATATAAATACACACTCACAGAGGAGATCTTCTCTTAATATTCTAGTCTGTGAGGTTCACCAAAGTTTACATGCCATACCTGGTGTCACTGTGCTGCGTTTAGTCCCTGGTCTCTTTGGGGAACAAAACTTGAACAAGGATTAACTGAACAGCATTAACCATGTTGGCTCTTTTTTTTTTTTTTTACAGAATCATTTATCTGTGACAGATTTCAGCTCAGAGGCTCAGTGAACCACAGTCACCAAACTACAGAGGGAAATCACAGTTTTGCTGAAGAATTACTCCAGATTTCTTAGGTCAAATCAACTTCTATACATCTGCAATGTTGTTCACTTACATCGTTTCCATTTTAACCTCTCAAATGAAGTTTTTCACTGTGTCCAAGTCTATGCCCTCCTGAAAAGGAATGTTAAAGTTATCCAGGTACAATCTAGCAATTCGTTGGCATTTATAGTGTTAGAAACTTTACTTTCCGCATGTTATCTGGAGTTTGAACTCTAGGTATTATTTTACATAGACAGAAGGTAGGAGGTTAATATTTTTGTTAAAATACCTTTTTCTATTAGGATATTACTATTTCCAGCTCTTCTTTTTTAAAAAATCTGTTCTGATGGTTACATAAAGTAGAAAAGTTTGAGTAGTAGAATTTATGTCATGTTGCATTTTCATCTGGCACTTAAAAAACTAGAAGGCATCTTTCAAATCTTAGAATATTTTTAAGAAAGTATCAAGCAAGATGTAATTCAAATGTATATTTTCACAATGAGATAAATAAAAAGGAAAGAGGGATAAAGATCAAAAAAGCAATCTACAAAGGATCTGTTGTAATTAACAAGACTTGAAAATTACAAAAATGTTTTAGGATTTTTTTTTTTCATTGTTCTGAAATAAGTCATTATATTTTTTAAGAATGTGCTCTTAGTTTTGCTGGGGAATTCTTAAGGCCTCAGAAATGTTTAATGTAATTTGATTTTTAAGATTCTTCCTCTATCAGTCTGTTGAACTTAGGCATTCTCTTCTGAAGTTGATATTTCATTAGTCAGACAACAGCCTCTTTCACTACAGAAAAAGGCTTAAATATGTACAGTGCAATCTAAGGAAATTTTCAGATTTTCATTTTTTGTGATCCCTTGTAAATTGTAATCTGCCACAAACTTATTTTTGCCTCATTTGCAGAGTCTTACAAAACACACATGAAATAAAAGATACATGTTAAAAATAGGAGGAAAGATATGTCAAGATGCTAATTTACATGTTGTAAAAGATAGGTTTTTCTTCCTTTTTCTATTTTTGAAAATGTTGGTACTATATAAACAAAATATATATTTGCAGGATTACAGGAATTTGTTATATCAGTTAAACTACTTCTGTACTTTACTTCAAGTACTTAGATGTATTTCTAAAGTACTCCTGAATTCTTAACCAGAACGTAGTAAATAGAAGCTATTTTTTAGCATCCTCTGTAATTTTTTTTTTTTTACTTTTTTTTTAACTAATCACTGTGAAGTTTCAAATGTCAGTATGTTGTTACTGCACTTTATGAATCACAAAAACATGGGACTGGAAAGGAACACAAGTGATCAGCTGGTCAATCAGCCCTCCAAAAGGCAGGGTCTTATCATAGAAACATTTCAAAAGCATAGACAAAACGTTTATTTAACCTATTTTACAGACTACAGATGACAAGGATTGAACAGTTTTGCTGGAAAGTCTTATGATATTTTTGTCATATTTATTCTGACCATTGCTTGCCACATTTAGCATCATATACAAAGCACTGAGAGAACTATTTCTTCCTTTCCTCTTCTCAGCAGCTTTTTACACATTTGTTTACACATTAATTTCCCCTGCTTTTTTATCTTCCTAAAGTTTTAGTAGCTTGTCAGAATTCTGCTCTGCTTATGCAGATCTGTCTTTAACCAAAATGCAAATGCCAAGAACCAAGCTATTACAAATGCATAGTTAGGGCTGGCTAGAGTCACTTCAGCATCCCTGTGAAGGCAGCACAGCCAAGTGTTACAAAGTATTTAGCAGCCTTAAAGTATCTGTCCATGACTTTTCATCTGCAGAAATCTTTCCCTGACTTTTCCTTAAAGTAGCTTGCCAAAGACTTTTTTTTTTCTGAGACACATATATTGCACCATTTGCCTATACCTCATAAAATCAGATTATGACTTAAAGCTGGCCAGTGAAACTTATATAAGAAAAATATCTTGAGCAAGCAAAAGATTTCCAAAAAACAAAACCTGCAAAGACAGCTTGAAGACATCCAAGGTAAGGTAATTCTGTGGGTTTGGGGGGTGTTTTGTTTGATTTTTGTTTAAAATGTCCATCATTGGCCCAAACTTAATAGCTGGTTAAGAAGTCATATGGGATATGAGGCCAGTTTTGGCTCATCACCTGTCCCTTCCAAACACAGACTGCTGTTACCATCAGTATTAGTTCTGAGGTATTGTTCTTTGTTCAAGACAGATGTTTTCCTCTGATTCTGTTTTGTCAGGCTCTAGGGAGGGCAAATCTAACATGACTATAGGATTTGTAGCTGAAGAATCAGATCTTATTAGGTTTTCTATTTTTTGCAATTTTAAGAAATTAATATTCATATCACCTATAAGTTAGCCGCATTTGTGCTAGATGTTCTTTTGCAAAAATAAACTTGAGATATTTCACTGAATTAGTCTAAAAATTGCAAAGTAGCAAAGTCACCCAAGGCATATAAAAATATTTGTTACAGTTATGAAATATCTTGCAAATACATACCAAGCTGTCTTCTCAAGTGGAAATCAAAGCAGCATTTAATCCCAAAATAAAATCACACTTGTTACAAGATAAAATATTAGTACTTTGAACACAAGGTTGCACATAAACTATTTTGATTGCCACACTTTTTATGGCTTTTTAAGCCAGCTTTCAAGTATTGTAAAAATACTATATGGCAAATGTCTTCATTAATTTTTGTCACCACACTTACATTATTAATACAGCTCTGTAATAGAAGACATCTGGATAATGTTCTTGTGGGAGCTAAGGACATGAGATAGAAGGTTTGCAAGCAGAGAACTATTAATAGTTCTCACAAATAAAATTATTACGTAACAAAACAAACTTATGTAAGATGACAGCTTAGAAATACTTTGTAAGTTTTAGTTCTGCCTAAACTTGAGGGGACTAGTTCAGGAGTCATTGAATTTTCACCTAACTGTTTAGCACAAACCCAACAGTGGTATCCATCTGTGTATGTCTAGCCTAAGTTTTATTTGTAATGTAAACATCAATAAAGCAAAAAAGAAACAATATAAGTACTCTACAAAGTATCTTCAAAAGCATTTTCTATGGTTTAGATATATATGGGTGTGGAAATTATACTACATTCAGAAAGAAGAAATCACTTACCACCACTCAACAATGTGTGTGATTTGTTATTGATGAAGTCAGAATGTTAATTTCTGCATAGTGGAAAGTTGTCTGGATTTTCTGGAGTGAAAACCTGAGTAACACAGCTTCAATTATCCTGGATAGCATAATAATGTTATGAAGCTGCAAAAAGTCAAAACATTCTATGATACCATTTTCCATATCATTAATAGTTTTCATAGCTGTCATTCTCCTACTGGTCACATAGAGCAGAGTGCATACAAGTACAGAGCCCACATGGGAAAGGGTTTAACAGTGGTACCATGAGAGATAGCAGAGTATTCTCTGACCTAGCAAGCAAGGTTGAGATTAGACAAGGGCTCCTAAGAAGGAGTCAGTTGCCAGAACAAGATCTCTTAAAGGCAGTTTCCTTGTGCAAAGTCTTTAAAATAGGTCTGGATATCTTTCTAAAAGATGAGTTTGAGTTTCACCAATGTTATGATTTGAATTTTGCAGTGGAAATTTTTCTACATCAGAAATCAGAAAATGCGGGAGTGAAATAATGGACTCAACGACATATCAATATGATCCTAGTTGAGCCGCTTTATTCTGCTTACAAGCTTTCTTATATAGTCTTAATGGTTATACACTCGCTTCTAGCTTTACTACGATTGGTTATCATAACATGTTCACGCGCACAAGCTAACTATACAGTTGGCTGCTAGCTCCTGTCCACGGTCCCTATCACAGGTTTTTAGATCATCCTCTTGTCATGCACTCTGCTTCTCCTGCCAACAAACATCTGGTTTCAAGCGGTTCTTATCTCTTCTGTGAAGCTTGTTTCTGTGTTCAAGGTCGTTCAAGTAGGTTAGTAATTCTTTCATGCAGTCCATCTGAAATACACTCCCAACAAGAAAAAAATTATTATAGAGATACCTTGTGACCTTAAAACACAAAGACCTATAGCATTCCCCTAAAAGAACAGAAATGGTAGCAGTATGTCTAGCTACAAAAGCTTCTTCTCTATGAAGAAACAGATATTAAAAAAACAAACCCCCAAACACCCAAAAAAACCACCACAAGAGAAATATATATGTGTAAGTAAGCAAATGTGCACGTACACAGACAGAGATGTATATGTGCATATCCACATACAAACACATGTAATAGAGAATCTGTGGATATGATTTCTTATTGCAAGGAGAGAAAAAAGTAACCTCAGAAATCATCATCATAAAGGAAGGAAGGAGACAGGGAGCCTGTGGGAAATATTGAAAATTATTATAAAGTTCATGAACTAAAAGGGAAAATGTTTTGTTAATTTGTTTTTGAATTTCTTTACTTTAAAAGTACATTGATATCCTTGTGGAAGCTTTGACACCGCATGCCTCACAGTCCATTATGAATCCCGAAATTAAGAGTATCTTGTAAAGACATTTCAGATGGGTTTTGACAACTGGTGTAACTTGCTTCTAACCCACTCTTTATAATACTTATTTCATGGCTTTTGATGACTACTAATTTAACAGAGATCTTTTTGCTTCTGAAATGTATACGAATGAAAATATATATGATATTATCGTGGAACAGCTAAATGTTCTGCAGATTCACCAGTCCCATTAAGAATACATTTCTGCTTTTGGTATGGATCTATTGACTTACTGATTCATAATTGCTAATAGAGTCTTGTTAATATCAGCACAGAAACATGAATAATTTATCAACAAATGGAATTCTTTGCATGGCAGATGACACTATCTTTACTCTTTTTAAACACATTTGGGTTTCCATCAAGGCAAGTGAACAGTGGGTGCTGAGTCATGCCCAATGATCCCAAGTGCTAGAGGGAGAGGACCAAGGCCTGATTTGCACATGATGTGGATAACTGAAGACCAGTCTCTCAAGCCCTTGTGGTTAATCGCCAGCTGTCACAAGCTCTTGAAATTAAGGTAATACTGGTAGCCACTAATATAATTAAGAGTCAGAGTCCAGAAATGGAAAGGACTGAGAAAACAAAAGCTATTGCTAGTCAAGCAAGACCAGCAACAAAACCAGATATATCTCCTCTGAAATTACGGTGACATCAAGGATAACTTTTGTTTTGGTAACCACACAAAATGAGGTAACACACTACAGTGAAGTTCACTGTCACCTTGATCTCCATAACAACTTTTCTATAATAAATGAACACAATAAGCTGTAGTAAGTCATCCTCCAAGGATGGAGGCACATGTCCTGTCCTCCAGGCACACACTGAGCAAGGCAATGCAAGTTAGTCTTTCAATTAAGTTAATTTTAAAAACTGACTGCTGTTTTGTTAAGTTTCAGTTAGTGGCACTTTAATTCAAGCAAGTTCTTTGAAGGATTTCTTTCTATTTTTGTTACATGTTTCAGGTATTTTGCTAAGAGCTCTCTGGGAGCTCATGTCATGTTAACTGCAAATTAAAGAAGTAAATTGGCAGTGCCAAAGCAGACTGTTTTTATTAAATTAATTTTTAAACACTAGGGAAATTTTAAACAAAGGAACCAGAATAAAAGCTAAGCTAAATCTTAATCCTTAAAATGCCTGTCATTAAAATTGCCATGATATGCTTAATTTCCAGTGTTCTC
>JANZLQ010000056.1:4998936-5039051 GCA_026212715.1 Elanus axillaris | reverse complement strand
CTCCCCCTCCTTCTGCACTGACCTGGGGGTCTGCAGGGCTGTTTCTCTTACATGTTCTCACTCCTCTCTCTGGCAGCAATTGCACAGGGATTCCCCCCCACTTAAATACATTATCCCACAGGTGCTACCACTGCTGCTGATGAGCTCGGCCTTAGCAAGCAGCAGGGCCGACTTGGAGCTGGCTGGCTTTGGCCCTATCAGACATAGAGGAAGCTTCCAGCAGCTTCTCACAGAAGCACTCCCCATAGCCCCCCCAGCTACCAAAGTGTTCATCACTGTTGTGTTGCAGTGATGGATACTTCTCTAATCAAGTGAGGCAGTGAAATCTTACGAAGTGACTCATTTTACCAAGTAAGTCACTCATCCATCATGTATTCTGTGTCTAAGCTAACTATCCTGAACTTATCCAGGACTGGAACATAACCAACTAAGATGTTTAATCTGCATGAAAGTCCTATGATGGTTCATTTTCATAACCCAGTCATCTAAATTCTTCACATTCTGTCCATACTGCCCTATTTTCCTCTGCTCAGCTCATCAACTGAGCAATCAGCCAACTGGTAAAAGCCAGGTCAAAACCAACACCATTAAAAAGGCAACAAGACATGCTGACCCTTATAAAAGCCAGAAATCCTTGCAAATTTCTCTGAGCCTCAAAGTTAGTGAAGCAGTAACAGTGCAGGAGAGATTTCTGCTACTTTTAAGTCATGTCATTGTATTCAGCTGGACTCAGCTGCATAAGTGTTTTAAAGAAGTAAACCTTAGCATTTCTTACCCTACTTCCACCTTCCCCAGCCCATGGACAAGAGAAACAATAAGACATGATTTCACATGCTTTCTGCATGTCTGTCTTTAGTGTAAATCAACCTTGGAGAATGTTAACGAGGCTACCACGTTTCTGTGAGCACTCACCCTAGCCTCCTGGCTCTGTGACTGGTCTTTACTGGCATTCACTGCTGCAAAGCTTTTGACATGCTAAGAAAATTCTTGTGTGTCCTCAAAGAATATGTGGAGTTCATTAAATTCCCCAAACCCTATTTCCCATGTGGGCCTATGAAAAGATGAAGTGATCCTTTCACAGAAAGTCACATTTCATGAAGTGCGAGGAAGACTTACAGGCGAGCCCCTTAAGTTTCAGGCACCAACAGGTACATATAAAACATAGGACAGAAGTTTTCAACATCTCTCTATAGTTTACCAGCATCCTTTTCCTGGTAATTGCACTTTGTTATCCTCTTCTCCTCCAACAGCCATTTCTTCCAGGAGTAAAGGTAGCCCCTGAGGAGCTGTGCCTGCCCTTATCTTCTCCTGTTTTTCTAACACCATGCTTTTCCTTTTGCTACAGTCTCTCAACCCCTTCAGTTTCCTAGAGACCATAGGAAGGAGCACTACAAACAGGCATATTGCCATTCCAGTAGTGAAAATAAGCTGTAATGAGAGCATTTTGGACACCAGGAATATTACAGAGGAATAGAGATATGATACTATCTTACAAAAGTCTCTAAAAAGTATATCTGAGGAAAAAAGAAAAATTATCCCATACCCCTCTCAATTTGGTGATCATGTGAGGAAGTCCCAGGATCTCAGATTTCCTTAGGGAAATGTAGCTCTCAACATCTGCCATGGGGAGTGTTGGGAGTGTAATTTAGATGGACGGCATGAAAGAATTACTAATGCTCTTGAAGGACCTTGAACACGGGAAACAAGCTTCACAGAAGAGATAAGAACTGCTTGAAACCAGATGTTTGTTGGCAGGAGAAGCAGAGTGCATGACAAGAGGATGATCTAAGAACCTGTGATAGGGAGCGTGGACAGGAGCTAGCAGCCAACTGTGTAGTTAGCTTGTGCGCGTGAACATGTTATGATAACCAATCGTAGTAAAGCTAGAGGCGCGTGTACAATCATTAAGACTATATAAGAAAGCCTGTAAGTAGAATAAAGTGGCGTTGGCTTGATCATATTGGTCGTGTGCAGTGTCCGTTACTTCCACGTCAACAGGGAGGGCATCCATTACTGCTGCGAAGTCTGGTGCCACGCGTGTTTAAATGGGAAGCCTGACTACAGACTGTCTACGATACAAATACTGTTAAGTCACAAAGCTTGGAGGCTGTTCATACAGACAATTCAGATCCAATAAAAGTATTGCAACTCTCACATTTCTCATATACACATGATTCCCATTAAGATAAATGTGCTACATTTGGGGGGAGTTGCAAGTTCTCATGGATATGAGAAGAATGTTTGTGCAGTATGAGTTCTGTTTCTTTACTAGTAATTTTTAATTTAGTTGCCAATTTTCTTCTAATTTTATAGAATATTTAACACTTTGACTGCAAATTTTCCTATTAAGAAATAAAGATAACTCCTTAAAATTTAAAATAGTCGAAATCTTGTTACTCATTTTCCTTTCATTTACTTCAGAATAAATTTAGAGTAAATCAAATTACAATAATAAAGTTACACTCTATAATTCAGTAAGCTGATTATTTACAGAAGTTTGCCATATTTCTTTCCAGGCAGATTTTTTTTTTATCCCTGCTACAAAGTACCACAGCTTTCATCTAGGGAAGAACTCATATTCTACACAAATATCAAAGTTCTAAGTACCAGATTTTTCCTCTGCTCCTCTTTATTGTAAAGATATTTTAGCATTGCCTTTCTTGTCTTTCTTCTCAAACCTAACAAATGTAACTAACTTATAAATTAATCCCTTTGTTTATTATGGATTTGCTAATTTTTTAGCATATTGACACCCTTATTCACAGCAGCAGCTACTGGCTGGTAATGAAGAAATTACTGAAAATAAAAAGTAAAGCTATCAAGTTCATCTTCTGGTAAAAGATGGGAAAGTAGCATCTTTCCTCATCATACAAACCAGTAAAACCCCCTGTAAATACAGTGACACATAACTTAAACGGGCACATTGAAAATGCTGTTCCACTTGCAAAATGAATTTTGAAGCAATTGAAGATATTATTCTCAGTGCCTCACAAGCTTCTGGTCTAATTGATCCAGCCAATGATAAACATTGCCCATCTGCTTCTTTCAAACTCCCTTTTAAGGGTATCGGCGCACTTCAGCTGCACTATGCTGTGGTTACTAAGGCAACCAGCATGTGAAGAAGGTAGAAACTGTATTTATTCACCTTATTACGTTGTGCTGCCAGAGAAACCCTACAAAATTACATATCTCAAAAGCTACACTTTTGCATGTAAGGAACATATAAAAGGCCTTTTTTGGGAAAAGGGAGTGTTTCTATTTTTCTTGTTTCTTTCTTTTAAAAAAATACTTTTCTATTTGTGGAGTAAGGAAATACGTGTTTCATAACAGCCACAATGAAGTATGACACAAGGTAAATAGGAAGTATTCCAGGCAAGTTATGAGCATGTCCAAGTCCGCAGTAGAAACAGAAGTTGCTCTCTCAAAGTACCTGCTATGCACAGTCTGATGCAAAACCACAGGTTTGTGTCCTGTATGTAAAGTTTCTCACATGCTCGCCGGATGATGCCAACTTGAACTCCCATGTAACTGTCAGGCTCCTCTGTACTGTGTGACCTGGGAGTGCTCACCCAAATCCCAGGTTTGGATGTGCTATGTCCTGCACGATTTTAAATTTAGGAAAAAAAAAACCCAAACCCCATGCCCTTCCTCATGCTCATTTTATCTCAAGAAAGCAAGACAAGTACTTTTTATCAAAACATTTCACTGTTTAACTTATGCTAAATATTTCAGAATTTATAGTCTTCTGAAGAGACAAAAAATACAAGGTTTCTGCAAGGCTTGAGAGATTACAGGATAGAATCAGAAGAGGTTTGCCCAACATCTAACCAATTCTATGTCTTTCAGCAATATTTGCAAAATGTTCTGCCCTGATCTCTAATTCACTTCAACATTACAAGTATAAAATCTATCCCTCTCGTACTGCTTTCACCAAGTTCAAATCCAATTAGAACTCTGTAGAGGAACCGAGCCTCTGAGGTTCGTGTAGGTGAATTCTACGTTCTGATGAATTAGCTGAAATATTAACGTAGCAGAAGTATTCACATTCTGTACTGAAGGCTGAGAGACTAATTGTGTCTTGCATTTTTATATGCAGCTGACAGTAAAAAGGCCAAAGGGCATGTCTTAGAGGAGGCAGCAGCCCTTAAGGGGAAATAGGGAAATCTCTCACATTTTGAATGGAGCTGCTAAGAAGAGCTCCGCTTTGGAACAGTTTTCCCTATAGTGAAATGTTAGCAGTTTTGTTTAGAGCTAGGCAGAAATTTTCTAGTGAAACAAAGTCTGTCAAAACTGGTAGCTTGTTGAGTTTCAAATTACTAGTTTGATCAGCTATGCTTGTTCATCTGTGTTCAACTTGAAAGATTTATTCTGCTTAAAGATCTACTTTAAAAACTGAGGACAGATTTACATGTCTACTTCCAAACTATTCATCCAAGACTCCTTTTTTTGGTCAGCAGAGAAACTGGCATTTATAGAAAACAGTTTATTTGCACGGTTTTATCCCTGTAGGAGTCGAGTTATGTCCTGCTCTTCCCTGTTTCCACTGACTGTAATGGAAACAGACATCTGGCTCAATTGCAGGCATCTACATTTCATCAGACAAATCACCACCTTAAAGAATGTCATCTTCTGTTTCTTCTGAGTATATTCTTGTCCTCAGAAAATCATTAGTCTGGCCAATGTGAAATTACTGTTTAAGTTATAGGGAACTTGTGTAATTGAGTAATACACTTAAGAGAAGCCTTGCAGTGAAGGACAATAATACAAGTGTTTCTGTCAGTGTATCAATGAAGCAGAGAAAGACTGGGGACTGTGGCTATCCGATTGCTGTACTTGCTACACTGAACCTTAGGAAGCTGGCAGCCAGTTGCAATTCTGAGTTGCATCACAAGGTTTAAGACCCTGATGATCACATTAACTGACTAATTGTACACAGCCAATTGTGCCCCAACTCACTTTTTTTCATTGCAAAGCCAATCTAATCCAGACTTGAGAACAAGGATCCAAGTTATTCAGGCCATCCAGAATCAGAATTATGTTAATGTAAAAGAAAGAAAATCACATTTTTCCAGGGATAATTAAGGAAAGCCATGGATGTACATATTAGTATTGTGATGTAACATTTCTTAGGCATGGTGATACAACTCGGTGGAAGAACTAATTTCTAACACCTAGTGAAACTCTTCCACAATCTGCAGTGGTAAGGATTCACTGAAAAGAGGTATTTATTCTCTGCAATGTGAAAGCATTGCATGCTGTGTGCTTTCAGCGCCCTCTTCTCGTGAATTCTGCTCAGGCCAGTCAGATACCCCTGGAAACTCCTTAGCATTCCAGGCTGTTTGAAAATGAGCTAGGATGAGATTAGGTGATTCTGTAAGTATTTTAAGTTACAAAGTTTAAATACATTCTTCTTAATTCATATTGTAGACTGATCCAGTGTCTTGATTAACACAGCCACAGGGAAACAAGAATATTCTAGAATATGAGCACTCAGGGCACTGATAGATTATGGTCTTAGCAAATTGAACTCCTTCGGATCATCAGATTTCTGCTGCAGACTAATAGAACCAAAGGAGATAAATGAGATATTGCCATCGAACTAATGACACTTGATTTAGCTAGGCTAGCTGCGGAGGACCTGTCCTAGCGCTATTGTAGCTCAGTATAGAGCAGTCCCAAGCAGTTGCCTTACCAGGGTCAAGCTCAGAAAGCTAGAAAGGTATCAGAAAATTCTTCTCTCACCCTAAGTCAAGCTGAACTCTGACACAGCAAAGTTTCTAGTCCACAATAATTTCAATATTCTGAGTTTTCACTTATAGAGGTTGAACAGTCCAAAAGCAATGAACATTTTGTAGCTTTCCTGTAGCATTTAGCGCTCCAAAATTCATGGTGGTGCTGCACTATAGAGTCACTGTACAACTGCACATGATAGAACTGAAAATGCTTATACTGCAACTGCATATTATTTCTATCAAAAGGTCTCACATGTTGCTAATAGTAGATATGTACATAGATTAAGATCTGCTGCCTCCTGCATCGGTGGTTGCATTTGAGATGGATAGTTCAGATTACACCAAGTAACTATAGTCCTGATCTGCAGATTGCATAAACTGGAGGAAAAAGTGAATCTGCTCTACAACATGAGAATATATCAATGGTAATCATACAAAAGTAAAAAAAACTAGTTTGAAAACAACGCAAGCAGTAATACCTTAGGAAAGCATTATTCTTCCAAGTAGTTTAAAAATGTAGAAGAGAACAATTTCCCATGGGATACGTATGTTGGAGGTAATTTGCATTTTTGTACAAGTATTATAATTATTATAGATTGCACATAAGCTTGGCGGACATTGCATAATTAGCTCCTTAAAATGTAAATAAATATCTGCCCAAGCTGCATCCTCCGTCCCTTCTGTTTCTAGAAATACTCTAATGACAGCAGAAGTTCATTTAAGCAAATATAGCTAGCTATCTGCAGTTACTGCTGTTCCAAAGCTTTCACTGTGGAAACCTAGTTCAAAAAGTTACACCCACATACATATGCTGAAAACAGAGACAATATATACAATAAGAATAGACTGGATTTTTAATATTCTCAGGCAATATCTTGAGTAAACAAAACAGATGAAGAACTATTTCATAAAGCTTTACATGTGACTGACTAGTTGCTATGCCCAAACTCAAAGCTTCAAGAAAAGCTTTTGATTCAGATAGTCACGCTTCTCCCACAGCACCTCTCTTGTTTCTAGGGTCTTATACTTCCCCAGTAGCAAGTTATTTTCCCTTGGACAGTCTAGTTCAACTTTGCAGTGCATTGTTTATGTGGAGCCAAGTCTTTCTATTCCCTAGCATGTCTCTCTTGTTTTCGCTAAAACATTATACGTGATGTCTAAAGACTGGGAGATTAAGATGTCATTTCAGTGGTTCCCATTACAGGGTACGTATCAGTCAGAAACCGGGTACTGGAAGAACCAGGTTTACCTCAGACACCTTGGTCTGAGCGGTCAGTGGGTAACACCGATGAATCGTGCAGGGAGAATTAGTGCAGTTGAGTGAGATGCGCAACAGAAAATAAATGGAAGAAATTAGCAATCATGATATTTTCAAAGAAAGAACACTTCATATCACCTCAAGTTAATAGCTGCTGACATTAGTTGCAGAACTAAATGGTGGGTTTGATCCTGTGATTTCTGTGCATGTGGTTTGTTAGCAGTGTTTCTGCATCTTTTCTAACTGAAGTACTACCTACTCTTCTTGTGCACCTCAGCACTTTCTGTATAATGAAATAAAAAGGTACTAAAAAAGAAATGAAAAGGTAGTAAATCTTGAATATTCATACATTATACCTTGCATTGTGTTTCTTTTACTGCATGCATTAAAATGTGCATGCTTATTTGCTTTTTGATTCATAGCTGTGCAGAGTCCAATGACTCACTGCTCCTACGCAGTAAATTCAATGTTCTTTATATCTGTGACTTACCACACATACACACATCAGCTGTCTAACTACACAGGGTAGATCATAGATGCATCAATCTGGTTTTCTGTATCTAAAACTGATCTGCACTTATCAAGTGACTATTTGTCCAAGATTTCCAGCTGCCCAGCAGCTCAATTGTAGCTCATTTAAGACTTCAGGAAATCCTAGGCAAATGGCCTAGACGTAATTTCTAACAGAAGCAGAAGGTGTTGCCAAGATGTATTAACTCCTGGAAGCACAAATGATGTTCCCAGATTCATATACAGAAATGATATAAAAGTCAGGAGTCACATTTTAATGTATAGCTCCTTTTAAAGGTGACTCACAGTACTGACTCTAGAAAAAGTATCCAGAAAATGCTCAAGAGCCTATACTAAGAGATGTTTCTGTGACAAAGACAGATAAAAAATATTGCATCCCTCTTGCATAATGCCTGGAATACTAATTGCAAGTAAATTTTGAAAGGAAAGAAAGAATTAAGAGCAACTTATGAGCTAGAAATAATTTTTCTTATGAAGTTATCTTTGTTATATATCCAAAAATAACACAACAATGAAACACAATGATTATTTAGCTATTCGAAGCTATAGACAACTTTTAATGCATATTGTCCTGTAATAAACATCATATCTGACTTTAGCTTTGTCATGGAGGATCTCATTTTTCCTGTCTAAGGCCAAAGGTTCTATTATTCTCCATTAACTACCAGGACAATTATCACCGATTTACAAGTTTAAGTCTTCAGTATATCTTAATCTATCTTTTTTTTTTTAAAAAAAAATGGGCCTTCAAACCAGTCCCTCATACACAAGATTATCAGCTGATTCAGGTGACAATGTGCCTGCGTAGTTTGCAGAAATTACATCGTCCAGATCTATTATGTAGATTTCCAGATGAAAAATTGTTGTAAAATGGACAAAAAAGGGACTAAATATAAACTTGATGAAAAAGTGACTTAGAGGAAAAAAAAACCCCACCATAAGTCAAAACCAGAACTAGAGAAATAACATGCTTCTGGGGTTTGGTAGTTTCCTGAAAAAAAACCCTAAAATGATTGTTTGGATCCTTTAGAAGTATATTTTTAAAAATGAAGGTCACTAAAGTGACTTAAAGTGGTAAACATTCTAGGTCATCACAAAATGACTATTTCGACTGAAAAAGAAAAATTCTGTTCATGTTCAATTTGGGAAAATCTTCACTTTAAATTACATTTCAGAACAAAGCATTTGAATTGAAACATTAGGGCATTTTCATTTAAAAGTTTTTAAAATATAAATTGAGATTGGGAGAGGTAGTTAATCTCTTTTCAACCAAAACAATATTGCAATGCTGATGTGAATTCACAAAATGATTTACTTGACACAAATCTTTCTGTCAACATAATCTGTACTTTTGAATCAAGAGAAAATTTTGACCAAGAAAAAATGCTTGACCTCCATGACATGAGCTGTAATGTCTTGAAAACAAACATATGACAAGGTAAGACTTATTTTAGGTTTTCTACTAGGACATCATTCTCACTGAATTCATAGGAACTTTAAGTCACAGACATAATAGACATATTGACCTCAGCATTGTCACCTTGCTTGGAATTGAAAACACCATGAGTATTCAGACCTACAGGACACCGTAGCAGATGGGTTGACAGTCAAGACTCTTTCCTAATCCAGAAACAAAAATTAGCTTCAAGATTTTTAATCAAACCAGAATGACAAATTCTAATAAGATACAATAATATAATGGATGCTCACTCTGGGAGTTTGGCCCCAGTTTGGCATCTGAGACTATCCAAAATGTCACTAGATACTGGAGAATGTTTTCAAAAGTTTCTGTGAAAAGCCAGCTCTACTTCACATACAAAATGATGAGGGAAACAGCCATGCAAGAATAAAATACAGATAAATGAGTAGCCAAATTTATTAAGAATTTTTTCATAATAAAATGTCCCTAGTACAAGAAAGGGTGGATAGGTGACAGCAAAGAGAAAATAACTCAGAAGACAGAAAACTCTGAAAATCTTAATCTTAGCTGGCAATTGGTGCTTTGGTTCAGTTTGTTCTAGTAATGACTATAAAGTTTTACCTTTATCTCAAAGATTAGAGAAAATAATTCTTTATTACAGACGTGTCTGAATATTTGCTGTCGCTACCACACGTCTAGACAGTACATTTGAGTCTGCTGCCTTCAGTTAGGATCTATAATGCTGAGAAATACATTATCTTCATTTGTACCATACCATACACTATCATTACAAATTTTCGAGTATAGATGAGGAAAACATATATAACAATGAACAAAAGGCTCAGAGGAACATTTTGATATATATAGCAACTGCTTCTATGATATTTTATTTTCTGCTGTAGACATATTGGAACATGATTATCTTTTTAAGAAATGGATATTATTAAGTTGGAATATACTTAAGAAATGCATATTATTAAGTTGGAATATACTTCAGAGTGTGTTAGCAACTCTTTTATATTAATATAATTTCAAGACCTGGCAGCACTGCATCTGACTCTATGGTTTCTCTCAGAGAAAAATTGAAAACAAATTTTCAAGCATAATTAAAGGCAGATGGATTTAAGCCTATCTAAAAGTCAATTGTTATACTTACTTTATTAACCTTATCTATAAAAAAAAAGTTACTGCATTAGTAATTTAGTAACCTGATGATGAAATACAACTCCCTGAATGTCTCTGTGGTTTACAGACTCTGCAACTGTATATATAAAATAAATCTATCTCCCAGAGGGAAAAAAAAAAGATAATAAGTAAAGAGGAATAAGCTATAACTTCTTTTCTCATTACAGCCTGACTTCTGTTGTGGGTCTGCTTGGAGGTACTCATGTAATGTATAATTTTAACAAAATGTTTTTACGTGAGTGGGATCAATTTTTACCTTCAGCTTACCACAATTTAGTAGTTCTTTATTTTTACAGATACATATGATAATAAAATTCATTATCACTTTTTAATACATGCTGTCATAGACTAGGATCACATATATACATCAATAAGCAGAAGCAAATGCTCAGTAAAAGGCATTTAATAATCTTCAGAAATACTTATTAATCTCTAAAAATCACCTATTTCCTATTAGGTGCATGCATGTTCCTGTAACTGAACTGGAGTAAACATATATAAATGCATTCAGAGTAACAGAAACAGGCTGAGGACCAGGTTCTCTTCATTGTCAAGGAGCCTGTTCTCTAACAGTAAGTGAACATCTAAAGCATCTTCATCCCTGTCTCATTGTATTTCACATCAGTAATGAGGATCAACTCTCCACTGCTGAAAGGAGAGGAGGTACCTCTATAGCAATTCCTTTTCTGTAGGAACTACACCTTTCAAAAAACCTGAAGAAACAGGAAATTTAGTCTATGTGTGCCATTAGAGCTCATCAAGAGTAAGCTGTCCTCTAGCTCTCCTCTGAACAAGGACTTTGCTCAATTCAGAATTTGTTTTACAATGCCTATAATGAGTTTCAAAATTTGTGTGTGTCCTCTAAAAATAAGTCTGGAAAATTAAACTAACTTGGGAGGAAAAAAGCAAATTCTGGAATTTTTCTCTAGTCCATAGGATCTACAACTAGAACAAAAATAAGAAACAACTTTAAGAACAAAGTTAATGTAATAACTTCTTCCTAATCAGTTCTTCATGTATATGCACAATCAGTCAGAAAACATCTACTTTCTGGAACAAATGCAAATGAAAAATCAAATCAAACAGAATGGATTTGTATAAGCCATTTCAGCTATTTCTTTTACACGTTAGGAGATGAGAGGCATTGTTATGCTGTTTCTATTTTAAGTACATGGGATATGCAGGGAAACCAAGTGTAGAACCATCTAAATAATTAATTTTGTCCATAGACAAGCAATTCCTGCTAACATTCTGCATGGTTTTCAGCTGGGTACCATATGGTTAACCATTTTGCTTAGTCTTGCTACATGTTCACAAGCCAGTTTGATTAAAATCAGTCAATACATATCTTTTCATATGTGTTTTCATAATATTTCTTGGAACTTTCAAGCTCTTAGGTGAAAGTGAAGGAAAAGGAGGAAAAAGAAATAGTGCTGGTAAACCTTGTGCAAGTCACACAGCTTATCAGATAAGAGAAAATTAGCAAAACTCTCAATGCTCTTGTCACACTACACGTGAAGGTACAGAAGTATTAATGACAAACAGCAACAGCTTCTCCAGGAAAATTGCACATAAATTCTATTGTTAGTCCTGCTGCTAAGAAAGATGAGCCACAGTGTCATTTGTGTCATATACAACTGCAGGTTTTTTTAATGGCAGCATGTTTGTAGCGCTGTTCAGACTCTGCGCAATGACTTTCTGTATGGCACCTCACACAATATTGACTTCCACTGTTCCTTAAGCATACAGGGAATCAATATGGTTAGTAATAGTAATTACAATAAATGAGCATTAATGAGTAATATTTTACTGCCAAAAGAATCAACAATCATAATTTGTGTCTGTGCTTATTATATTTCCACTGTGGCTGGTAGATAACTAGGGCAGAAAAATAGTCTGCAGCCTATAGTTAATGAACCAAATCAATTTATATCCTTTCATTTTATACTGAATATAAAGGAGGGATTACGATGGGAGCATCTTTTGAAATACATTTCCCTGCTAAGTTTCAGGCCAGACTGGAGAAAAGATGACAGTGTTTTGAATGAGTCTGAGGATGCTTGGAAGTGCCTCAGGCAAGGATGCTCGAAGGGAAGCAGCTCTGTCAAGAATTTCCTGCAAATACACTTTTGAAAAGGCTATCAAAACCAGCATACATACAACCACAAAGAAATAGACTCTTACAGCTGCACTTACCCTTCTTTATAAAGTAGGTATCAACTGTCACTTGGAGACAGTTAATCATCCAAAACAGATATAAAAAAAAAATATACTGGAGCAGAAACTAGGGGTATGAAATGGAAAAAAAATAAACACTTAATTCCTAATTCTCATGTGCAATTTTGTGCTGCATTCATAGCTATATGACTCTGTGCTTATAGATTCATCTTCCCATTTGCAAATTGTCATGAAAATAATCATGTGCGTGTTCAAATGTGATACATACACGTTACTAGGGAGATAAATAATGCACACAGAAAAGCTGAGGCCTAAGTGAAATTCCTTGGAAAAATTGCTAGGTTTGACCGCCCTCCTACTGTTCAGTCAGAATAAGTTCTTTTAACTTAAACATTAGTTCAGTTCAACAGCAAGTGCTAGTGCTATAGTCTTGCCTCTTGAATAATACTTGGGGCTGATGAAAGATGCTAGAGTGTGTCAGTGACAACCTTCTAACCTTTCTATCCTTCCCATAAATAAACTGCTGTAAAACCAGACTACAATGAGTGGGAGTGCAGTTCATCGGTAAGAAACAAACCTTGCAATTCAGTGAAGCAGTGTGCTGAATGAAGCTGCTGCTCGAGACAACCAGGTCTAGATGGTGATGATCTAGACAACTATTTATATGTAGCCTATCTTTCACTTCTGATTAGATTTATTAAGGTTTATTTTCCTTAAGGAGTGATTATGCTAGCACCTCCTCTTTAAAAGCAATAGTTGAAAGCTTTTCTAACTATCCTTGCATAAATTAGAAGGTGTACATTTCAAAATGTACATAATAGAGGTGGGCAAAAATTATTTTAACAAAATGCTTTGTTTCCTTTTTTAGTGATAGGTTTAGGGAAATGTGAACTTCAGCTTCTGTTAAATCTCTCATAAGAAAGTGTATCTCATAAAATGGAAAACAAAAATAAGAAAATTTAACTTAATTTTAAAGATTCCACAAAAAAAAATTACACCAGCAGTGGGTAGAAAACAAAAAAGCAGATATAATGCTTTGCATATTCCTTAAGAGAATACACATTCACAAACTGAAAATATGGATATCAACTCACAAAGGAATAAGTCACTGAGGGAGTGGTAATGGCTTATTTATTTTTCATTCAACATGCCCTGACAGGTCTGTGGTTTCTTCCTTTGGAAAAAAAATGATGAAACTAAAGGAGTAGAAACACTAAAGTGAGCACCCAGCAGTACTTTTTGGTTCCATTTTTTTAATGTTAAGACCTTTTCACAGAGCATTCATATAATTTCAGTGAGCTAACACTTTTCAGCAGAGCAGAAAAAAGAACAAAAAGGGTAACTTTTCTAGGCTAGATGTTGTCATTGACAACTCAATCTAAATCTGATGTGATGATGGCAAATGTCATAAGTCATGCAATTAGCTTTTCCTTAATAAACAGTTTGCCTCATTGTTTTTCAGTTTCTTGAGGTTAACACACATTGAAATAACGTATTCACCCACTCTGAAAGTAGTATTAAAAATGCATCAGTGGAAGAGTGCTTGGGGAAAAAAAAATGGTGACAATTTCTGTGTGACATTTCACAGCTTCTTTCTCCTTTCAGTTCACATTGAACTCATCTGCTGAGAAATACAAGTCTCTTAAGTATCCTTTTAAAAATGATGAAAAGTTGGTATCTGTCTTGAAAAGATGCTGAAAAACCATTTATTGCAAACCTACAGACACTTTGCATAGCTGAACTCAACAACTTTATTGTGTTTCCTTCTATGCAGCATTTTCTCTTTGAGATCTTCATGCTTGCCCAACCCCTAACATATAGATTATACAGTATCCAATGATATCCATCCCAGTCTAATAAATCTGTACAAGAAGTGTATGGTACATGTGCATCTGCTATATGTAAAGACAGATATAGGCAAATATTTAATTTTAATAATTTTAAAATTTTTCTGCTAACATAAAAACAAATAAAGAGTCAGACTAATTATTCTAATTCTCCTGTAACATTTAAAAGTAAATAGTTTTCATCTAATCACATTACATTCTGCAATGTTTCCCTCCTTCATAATTCTATAGAATGTAACTGTAGGTTATTCTCTTAGATACACCAGAACATAGGAAAATTGAGGTTAGACACAGATAAAATCAACCTCCTACAATCTATACATTAAGATACTCTATGAAAGAATGCAAAGCAAGGCTGAGTCATTCATTACAGAGATTCAAGTGAAAATACAATAATATGCTTTTCTTTCTCTGCTCAAGACCCTCTACTGTTACTTAGCCCACAATACCATAGTTAAGAGAAGTCATTTGCGTAACTTTGTACTTACACCGCGTGTTGTCTTTTAGCAAATTCAAATGTAAAAGCAGACAATGATAAATTGCACTCTCCAAATCATTTTCTTTAAATGACTAGCTCCTAGTTTCTGTAGCTTTTGAACACAGCTTCTTTGACAGTCTAAGTAGTCCAGGTAGCAAGTCATGTGAAATTTAGAGGTTGAGGGTTCACAGCCCCAGGGAAACCTTGGCCGCCCATGCAAGTACTGTGAGCTGGTAAATGAAATTGGTAAAAAATGTTATTTTTGTGAAGCAGCTACTATGAACCTGAGGAACAAATCTGCTTTAAAACAACACAACATCAAAGAAGAAAGAGAAAGTTAATTAAAGGGTTCAGAACTACCTGTTCTGAGTATGGAAGACATTTTAAAATAACAGTGTCTCACAGAAAGCAGAATATCTGAAAAGCATAAAGCAGAATATCCAAAAAGTGGTCAAATTGTATTCAGCAGCTGTATGTGTGAGAGCTGCTGATAAGACATTACAGAGGCAGAAAGACACCGACAAGCTGTTTCTCTCTCCTCATTGGAGATGGAAGCAACTGGTTTGAATGGAGGTTATCAAAGCTTGTTGGGAAAGATTAAAATGTGAGCTGAAGGAAATATAAGGAAAAGTACTTACTGCTTTAATAACAGGTGCCCTGCCCTGTAATTCTTCACTTTTTTACTTCACTCCAAAAACAGAGAACTTCACTGCTTTGATAATACATCATAGGTAAGAGGAAATATACATAGAGGTATTCCTCTTTATTTTAATCACATCTGTGAGAGACAGATATATTTCCCTGGGGAGGTTTGTTTCTGAAGATGCTTCGGAGCCTTTTTAATCAGCTACTAGCTGTTGGCAACCAAGAGAAAAGGGGAAAAGAATGTGGGTCGATACTGAATTTTCTAACATTAAATATTGCCTTTTATGTACAGGTTAAGGATAAAAACTAGGATCTCAAATTTCCACAGAAAAAGGAACATAAATTGGAAGCGGAGGGCAAGAGGTAAATTATTTTAGTTTAGTTTTCTCAGACCAAGATGGGACAAGTGTTATCCTGTGCTGGAGATCTACTTCTTGCCCCTGACCCTGTGAAAATCCCAAGAGATTTCCAGCAGCTGGAGAAGGCCATGTCCTTTGCCACAAGCGTTTAATAGAGGCTCAAGGAGCTGAACAAAGCAGAGCTGTGACTGTCGGGGCTGTTCAGCTGCAGAGGTCCTGGAGCTCCCAGGGTCTACAACACTCCCCCTCTAAGAGAAAAGCATATGTCCAAGGCAGGATTCCCAAATTTCTAAGCTTCTCTCTCTGCAAGAGAAAAACATGGGAAACATGCCACAGGTAGCTTGGCCTGAACCAACAGAGCTGGCTGGTGCAAATTGCCACTGAGAAGCTCGGTGCTATCATTGCCAACTGCAGTCCCACAGAGATACATCACTTATTTACTGCTCAGCAGACACCTCCTCTCCCCTTTCCACCTCCTGCCCTGACTTGTATGCATGAGGAGGCATGTCCCCAGACTTTCTTAAAACTTTCTCAGGCTCATACCCAAAACAACTTATTGAGTACCTCCTCTAACGTAAGAATATAAGGAAATCTAGACAGAAATCTGCATATGCACCACCTTCTGGGAACCTCAAGGCAGAGAGAGACACAAAACACCTTGGATACTGTAGGAAAAGATACCATTCGTGGACATAATTAAATGAATGTCTAAAATAAAGTTATTTCCCACATTTTGAAAAAAGGAAAAGGTATTAGCTGATAGTCTTCTCTACCAAAATAGCTGGAGCATGACCGGGGCAGAGGTCAGGGTGAGAACAAAAGGAAAACAAACAAGATGTCTATGTATGCACAACCATTCTTAGAAAATTGTATTTTTCTCTGTATTTGACTGCATTGTTTTGTTGTCAAATATTTTGCCAGAAACATACAATTTTCTTTTTTTTCCCCCACCTCTCTAATTGAACAATACTGTTATTAAAAGTTACTGTGGAAGATGACCATGGCCAGAGACTCCAGATAAACATGAAAAATGCAACTGTTGTACAACAAAAACATTATATAGAAAAATTGTAAGCTCTTTTTGATGAAAATATCAGACCTAGGAGGAAAGTTAATGGAAAAATTTGTACAGATGTACCACAATAATAGTAAATTATAAACATGATTATCACCAGACACTGGGAAAAGGGTATAAATGTTCCTCAAAGCAGTTTACCATAGAGTAAAATATTTGTTTAATGAAGCTGTCTGTATAGGAAATATATAAAGTGAGCTAAAGAAATATAGACTCACAGAATGGTTTGTCTTGGAAGGGACCTTTAAAGGTCACCTAGTCCAGCCCCTTGGGATGGGCAGGGACGTTTTTCACCAGACCAGGTTGCTCAAAGCCCCATCCAGCCTGGCCTTGAACACTACCAGGGATGGGGCATCCACAGCTTCTCTGAGCAACCTGTTCTAGTGTCTCACTACCCTCATAGTAAAGAATTTCTGACATCAAAAAGAAAAGGGAATTTTGAGAAGTGCAAGGAGACAGAGAAAACTGAACAGAAAAGAGCCCGTGAACCAGCCCCTTTGCCCTGTCACCACCTCATGAATACAAGGTAGTACACATTTGAGGTATAAACTAGAAACAGTTGTTATGCCTCGGACAAAGGAGAAGAGGAACTGGCACTTTTAATAGCAGGATAGTTTTAAAGCAGGTATTTTACAGATCTGCCTGAAAAGATCTGTCTGAACAACTACAACAGGCTAAAGGGGCTGAGAGCTGGGACATAATGTTCCCAGAACAAAAATACGTACTGACAGCAGCCATTCTAGCATTTCAAGGGAGATCCTCAACCCGTGTAGCAAAGCTATCCACTTCAGGGCTCTTGTGCAGTTCTCCAAGCAGGCAGGAAAGGGGTTGGGTGGGGGCAGGGGGGAAAGAAAAGCCATCAAACAAGAAAAACAAAAAAACCCAAAAGACAGCAGTCAGATTGCCCTCAGAACTGAATGTATTAAAAAAAAAAACCAACCTTTATCGAACTGAAGATGTTGCTATAAAGCATTTCAGCCTCGGAGAATCAGCATTTAAAGATTTGCCCTTTTCCACCAGTGATGTTCTGACTGGCTTTACCACAGTGAATAAAACCTCTTATGCTAATATGCTTAACCTTACCCTGTATAGAAACCCGGCTGTTGCAGCGTGGTTTTATGGCTTCAGAAAAAGGCAAAAGTTCTCACAAGATCCATCACTTGTAAGCAATGAAAGGGAGTATAAGGCAGTTCACCTTCAAAATCTTCACATGGGTAATAATGCAAACACCCCTTCTTCACCTATGGTATCCCTGCTCTCCCCCAGCACCCCAGGGCAGCAGCTGTTCTAGCTCAGTTAAGTAGCAAATACAACTGCAAATTCCACGGCCTTTACTTAAGTTTAACTTTAGTTGAACTGTTGCCAGAAGGAGCTGGGTCAACACCACAGCAGTATACTGTCATATTGCAACCATATGTCTAATTTCTGTCCCCAGTGTCCTCTCGAGACTCCAGCCCCGTCACAGAGCACCAGACAGAATTCAATCCCTTTCTGCTCTAGTAATTCTGGCTATTTGGGAATTGAGATTGATTTTGCTCATTTTGGACTTCGAAGATCCAGTGTGAGCCTGCTGTAACACAATATGAGGTGGCATCAAGCGCAAAGGAATTTGATGTTCTGTAGCAGCTGTTATGAGCTGCAGAGCTGGCGGCATCAGGAGCAATAGTGTGAACACACTACTCAGCTACATGAGTCTTCTTCCTCCGCTCTATACAACCAAGGTGTTCTTGATAGGTACTTCAGCCTGTTGCAATGAATATTTTGGCTTTTTTTCTGTCTTGTTTGAAATTTTGCTATTTTGATTAAATTGCTTTTGCTTTTGCATCTGTTGGATCTGGTTAGTAAATGTTTTTGGTACTTGCAGAGACCATTAAATAAAACAAAGTGGAACACATACTCTGGCACTTTCAGTTTGCAAGACAGGTGGGAAAGGACAGTAACTGCACTGCTGCATCAAGAAGACATCAGAAGAACAGTTCAAATTTATTTTCTCCTATGATAAGAGGGGAAAAAAAGTCTTACTCTCACTGTTGTGCATTTCCTTTAAGTACCAGTGAAAATTCGAGAAATAGCACAGTATATAATACATTTTAGTTTCCTTTTATTAAGGCTGATCTTTATACCAGCTGGTATAAAACATTCAGTTAATGTTTTATATCAGTGACTTTTCAGAAAAGTTTGTAATTTTTGAGATTTTTGGACATCTGAGATAGCTACTAAACAAGACTACATCTTTTGTTGTCTTGACAGTGGCAGTGAATTTGACAAGTTCATAAACGGTTACCCCTAATGGTAAGACAGTTAAGAGGGAATAGGTTAATTAGTTCATATTGAGGTAGATCTGGAGGAATTCAGTTAACTCAGTGAGACATCTGCATCAGGCCTCAAACTTTTCTCTGTAAATCAGTTAGAAGGAACAGTACATATACTGAAAGAGATGGGAAATTTATTTAGTAAATAGGAAAAGTTATTAACAGGAATTAATAAATCACTAAATGGAAACTGGAAGTCTGTGGACTGGTATTTTGAACAAGTGAAGCAGTTTGAGCAAACTGAGGAAGAGATGTTTTATCTGATGTCTAATGAAAAAAAGGCAGCTGCATAAACTTTCACACCGTGTAACTGTGAACTGTGTCAGGACTTCCTCTACAAACGTCAGATTGTATAGTATAGATCCGAATAGTGATGACCCAAATCAAATAACCATGAGTATGTGTCTTTATCACTTGCTTTTAAAACCACTGATTCGAATGTATTTTTGATTTGGTAAATTGAAATCTATTGCAATAAATGGAACAGCTTTTCATTCCAGAGAAAAAATCTTGCACTGTATTGCTACTAGGTGGTCATTGTTAGGCCAAGGATGTTTTACAGAGGAAGAAAAAGAGGTTCTGCTAACCTGGTTTTCACTCTCCTTCCTGAAATGACTAAGTTCATCAGTATCTCATAAATGTATGTTGATTAATGCTATAATTTATTTTATGTTTACACAATTTTTTCACTCATATTTTAGAAATTATTCAGGTACTATTTCAGTGGCTGTCTTTGGATGACATATGTACATATGTTTATACTAAGATATGAGATCAAATTGAATTATAAGGAGAGATGGAGACAGTCATTCTCCAACAAGGAAATAAAAGAATCAACCAGAAGTATAAAAATCCAATTTTAAAGCAAGCATCAATGATCACATACAAGTGACTCATATCATGTTTAAATTCTAAGATTGCTTGAAGAAATAAGTCTGTATAGATTTTTTCATTGCCATTAGATGAGAAATCTTTGACATTATGCGATACATATATCAACCAGGTCTTTCAGAAGGTTTTGGTACCAAGAATCACAGGACATTTCTCACAAAGCATGAATGTTCTTGACCCCTGGAAAGAAAATTTCAGTGAATTCATTGTTTTTAAAGGTGCCAGATAAGGCAGAAGTATTCTTGTGTGAAGATGAAATAAAATCATATTAAAAAAAATACTAAGAACCTCCTGCAAGTATTGTGGGTTTTCAAGTGAAATTATTATACATGGTTATCTTACTAATAATTAGCACATATTTTAAAATTTAAAATTTTTAAGCAATGACTGTGGAAGTCATATTACTCCTCTCCCACTAATATCTCCTATCACCAGGATTTATGAGGAATTACAGGTTAGTCCTATATGCAGTATTTGAATAAAACATCTTTTCCATACAGTTTAGGTGCCATTCTGAAATATTTCAAATCTCTCAGGCATTATTAAGATTTGAATTATGATTAAAAATACATCAACTTATTTTTATTTACAGAATGATATTTAAGTTTTGTCTTTGAGAGAAGTATAAATCTCTCTGATCTTATTTCTAAAACAAGGAGCTTTGGATAGAGGTCGCCAATTCATAAAAGCCATGTCATACAAGGTAATCAACACCTGAAAGACAGGACCACCTCTGAAATAACTGTTTTAATTATGGAGTTGCAGGCCCCACTGTTGCATAAAGCAAGAAAATATTATTAGATAGAAGTCAAGGTGGGCTGAATTCTCAAAAATCTCAAGTTTACCGAAAGCCAGACACTGCTGTCCACCCTCTCTGAAGGAAAGGGATTGTTCTGAAGTTCAGATCATGATGATGCACAACTGCTGGGACAAAGCTGTACAGAGAGGACAAGGATGCAGTTGGACCCATAGCAAGTTTTTTTAGCATTGAAGAGGAGACAAAATAATAAGGTAAGATTTTCTTCTCATATGAGATTTGAAAATGTTTCAAATTTGCTGACTTTAGCTGCTTTGATTTACATCAAGATAAAGGGCAGGAGAATTCTTTACCTTACCAACACACATATACTGCTTCTGCCTCTATCTTGTCTTCAGGGCTAATTAGGTAAGTGCATTGGCCTTACTTCTTACATGGCCGGTTTTGATTAAGCCGATGATGTAGCACACACCCCATCTCCCTGAATGCAAAATCCCTTCCATTTTCTTTTGACTGACCTGCGTTCCACTGTTCTCCAGTTGCAGAAATACACTTTGCCTTCCTCATCCTTTTCTCATTAGCATGCTTAATGATTCCTATATATCATACCTGAGACAAGCCTTTCTCAGTAATTATTTGTTCCCAGGTGGTGGCTTAGAATGAGGAACTATGTTGATTCCCTGTACAAATTACTCTATCAAAATAAATCAAATAGAATTTATTTAGATAAGAGTTAGCAGGTATAATCTCACAATGGATTAATAGATATGCTACAGAATATGTCTGTGCAGTGAACTGTATGTTAAAGACATTCTGATTTGTGTACTATACAAATATTGCATTAATATCTCATGCAGACATTTTCAAACAGTAACAGTCAGGGGGTAATGTGGTAAACAAATTCTAAAAATTATTCTATTCAGCAATTGCATATAGTATGCCCTCAGAGAAAGCAGAAACATTTTATGAATGTGGAAATTTAATCCTGAAACACAGCTATTGTATATGGAATACATTTTTCTTTATATTGATTAGTGAATAGAAACCATCAAATTTGGATGGAACCATTAGTCGAGCAAACAAAACCAGACCTAACTGCAAACTAAGCTGTCTCTTCCTTACTATGTACTCTGTAAATGAAAACTCTAATTATTAGCATTTAGGAATCAGTGATGTCTGATACGCAACATCCCATGTGTTATAACCTAATTAAAAATGAATGGTCCCTTAACACATTAACACTTAGCCTTTAAATGCTTTCAAGAGGCATTTTCTCCTCTTAGTGCTTTGAGAGGCAATCAAGAGCTTCTTTCCCTCTTTAATTACTAGCTTTTCATCCTTTCCAGGAACAGGTAATTCGCAAAATGTTTACATCCTGTTGCAGCAATGAGACAAATTATGGTCCACATGCTAAGGCAGATTGACCTTAGATACAATGGCTATAAGGTATCCAGGGAAATACTGAGTTCAAATCTATACTTTAATTAAAATGATATTTGAATGCAGTTATTGGGGCCACAAAATTTAATTTACTGTATCACTAGTCATTACTCTTTCAAAACTGTAGAGCTACTGTGCCCAGTGGCCTCAGTCAAAATCTACTTGGGTAATAGCCTTGCTTTGTAGCTCTAGTTGGATAGATAGTCTTGATTTCATGCTATGTTATATTGTGTTCAGCTTCTCTGCTGTAGTTTCTGCTGGCAGAGAGCACTTCACATCAAAAGTATGTCTATTTCAGTATACTTTTGGTTGCAAACTAAGGTTCTTTGGCAATTCCATGCCTTGAAAAGCCTTATGTAAATACCATACTCCTCCATTATTTTCTGAAATATATATTTTTAAAAAGGCCTTTTTTATCTAATACAGAATACTAAATACTAGTCACTTATACTGAGTAAGAGGCTTGTTACCGTTTAATATTTTTTTTATGATGAATCAAAGATACAGAATAAAATCACCTAAAATTTCCTAGGACATCTAGTACATGACATGCAAACCTACCAGGTACTAATGCTTACACCTGCTACTAATTATGTAACTAATTATGTTTACACAGAATACTCTTACATTCTTCTGGACTGATGGAAGTGGTCATTCAAATACCGTAATAAAACAACTAGTAACAAGCCTACTAATTTGTTAATGAGTAATGTTGTTATTTATGTCTCAACAATCAGATAAAGATGTGCAACATGAATGTGGTTTATGCACCCCTGTCATCAGCTCAAAGCGTAACTTAAGGAGCCTTTAACTCCTTATGTCTTCTAAGAAAGCTGTGCAGCTGAACAAATTATATCTACAGAACAAGCCATTAGCCACTGCAATACCACTACTAGCAGAGTTTGTTAAAGAGCATCTGACCCCAGGAGCAATGACTGAACTTGAGGACAAGTGGTACAAAGGCCCTTGGGGACCTCTGGTCTGCTTGTGTTGCTACTTTGGCCCTAAGAGACAGCTGTTGGCGTGTATGTGATAGGAACGGGGTTTCATTTTGAAGTCTCTAAAAGTGAGCCATGTTGCAACTCTGAGTGGTCTTTGTATGGCAAAAAAAGTGGCATTATTTATGAGCTTCGAGCTCAGGGATTTGACATAGAAGCATGTAGAAGAGGTTTCAGGTAACAAAACATGATGGGGCAGTAGGGAGGGACTGTAGCAGACAGAAAATAAAAAACCTGGTGGAGTCTTATCAGGAGAAGTTCATTTAGAGAAAGCTAGCGGGAATACCCCAAAACCAAAGGGGGCAAAACCTATCAATCTGCAATACAAACAATCAAGATCCAGTGTCCAAGTTCACTGCCTGGCTTTTTGATTAATGCTGTCTCCATAAAGACTTATCCTGGACAAAACTGTTGGGAGTTTAATACGATGTAGGATGCTGTAAATATCGGAGTAGATAAATGCTATATTTTAAAGTAGAGACACATTCTGAGATGAGATCGAGGTTACTCACACTTGGTAATAACTCAGGAAGACCTTGGCAAGCCATTTTTCCTTCCTTCTCCTCATCATTCACCTAGGCTTTCCAAGAAAAAAAAAAAGTACAAAAGTACTTAAAACTAGACTTCCTGCTACTGTTTGTTAACAAAGGATGGCATGGCAATAAATGATTCTTTGACTATTCAAAAATAACCTACTAGGCTAGTGAATAGAGATAGTGTTTTTCCATGAACTATGGTTTCTTGTAGTAGCCAAGCAATAGGTAGGAATATAGGGAGATAGCATAACTCCAGAGAGCCATTGGGGAGAAAAAAAATTTAAAAATAGAAAAAAAATGAAAGGAAGAAAGAAAAAGTAGGAAAGCTACTTACAGATACTTTTACGTTTACACAGCATAAGAATGTTACCAGAAGGCAAAATATAGTTAATATGGGAAAATTCCCCTAGTTGTATAGGTAGGGTGGTTATTTGAACAGTCTGGCCTTTAAAAACATTCTGGTGCTGTGGAAGCAGAATTACGAATTTAGTGTGCAGCACTCTTTCTTTTATGTCTATATTACACAAGTATAATACTGGTGAAGATGCTGCACCCCGGAAGAATGCTAAAGCTGAAATCCCATACAAGAACCATATTACAAATAAGAGAAAATATTCAGTAAGAAATCTAGTTTTACAGCTGAATTTGCCTTTCTTAGCTGGAGAGAATTCTTGAACCTGATTTATTTGTAGGGTGTGCAGCTCTGCTGGCAACTGCTGGCTAGGGAATAGCCAGATCCACTGCATTTTGTAAGTACTATTTTCCAGTTTGAAACAAAAAGCCTTTTTTTCCTTCAGGGATTTCTTATAGGAAGCATTCCTCTGAGACTCTTTTCAAAAGCAAAGTGATATATGCATGATCTCTTACTCTGAAGAGTTTTAAAAGGAACACTCTCTTTTTACTGCTTGGTCATTGAGGAGGGGGTTGTTTTGGCTTGGGGTTTTTGTTTTGTTTTGTTTTTGTTTTTTTAACTTGAAAGAATAGCTTCAGCAGAGCACAAGCTTCATGACTAGCTCTGCATGGCCTTAAGACTGCTGACAAACACCACCATAACAACATCTGTAACGACTAGAGTCCCCTTTTTAAATAGGAGTAGAGATTTCAATATGTGATGTATACAAGGTAGGCTGATAGATAGAAGTCAGTTTCTAACCCAGTCTCTAGAAATATCCCAGATAGCAAAGATTTTTCAGTACTTTTCCTAAATGTGCACTGTGCTCCATTACATTATTGACATATGTCCACCCTGAGAAGGCTGCCTCTTTGTTGTCTATAAACTAATTTTCATTCAAAATTAGCACAATGTTTTGTTAACCAAGTACAAACTACAATAAATCATTATCTACATCAGAAATAGCACAGGAAAAAAATGTCTACAATAGCTTATTAAATATCTCAAAAAACATTAGCTAAAAATCACCTGTTTGGTAAACAAAAATGGTTGCATCTCCAGTCTCTCACTCCACCAAACTGGGAGGGACGACACAACCTCCTTAAAAGAAAACACACCAAAATCTTTGGAAAAAAGTGATTGGAAAAGAAATAAAAAAGCATTGAAAAGTTACAGTTTCATTTTAATAACAGGATGGTTAGTCATCTCATCTTCCTTTAGTCCACTAGTGCTATACCAAAGATATACATGCACGTTTGATCTCATATTAATTACTTCATTTTTATACATAGCTACTTAAAGGATTTGTTTTCAACTACCAGACTTTGTCCATAAAGCCATTTTGATACACTGTAATAAAGGATAATATTAGAATAGCCTCATTCTTTCAAGAAAATACTTTTAAAGTTGCAGTACGAAAAATTTCATGTCCTTTGTAATATAATGAGCTAATAAAATGATAGAAAATGAGCAGGATTTTTCAGATTACAATTATGAAGTTCTCTAATTCTCCCAAAGGCTGGTAAAAATTAGATGCCCCCCGCCTCCAACCCCCCAAAATCCCAAACCACTCATGCAGATCATGTGTCTAACTTCCATGTTTTAAGGTTGATATGGGTTGTCTTTTTAAAATAAAAAGTAACATGCCCAAACAGGAATACTGTCTATTTTCAGGTGCGTGTGATTTCTGCATTGACAAGTTTTGCTGGAACTTGTTTGTGGTAGTGGCACAAATTGCCACCACCAAAAATAAACGGCTAAAACAAAAAACAAAATTTCACAAGAAAAGATTTCAAATACATCTCTCTCATACAATCTTCATAATCACCTGCAGTGAGATCACTCTTTCATTCATTACTACTATGAAGAACAATATGAAAAGTATATAGATTTCAAACAAGACAACCTGCATTGCTGTCACCCTCTACTCCCATCCCACCCTCCCTTGCAAAGCAGTCTATGCCTGCTGCTCCCTGATGCATGAAGTGGGTATTTAATTTTACAAACAGCTGGAAGAATTGTTTTAGAAACTACTTATTAAAGTGCAGGATCCCTCCCTCCCCAACACATACTTATCTCTCTATTCTTCCTTCTAGTTCCAGTCTGAGCATGAGGTTGCTATCAACACAAATGTACCTTAAAAATCCAAACCATAGACTGATACTTGTCTTTTCACAGTGGCACTGCATAGCACAATAACTTTTAGAGTGCAGCCATCATTCAGTCACACTGAGTGACCTTCAGTTACACAATGAACTACAAGCTTTGCACATTTTTAATAGAGGGAAAAAAAAGCTTTTAAAGTGGCCATTTAGCTGCAAGTTTTAAAATTTTTGTAACATTTGGCAGTTCTATCTTTTTCTCTCTAAGAGGTTGAGTGATGGGAGTATAAATCAAACCATCATTTAGATACTGCTCATGCTGCAGATTAGCATTCTGTAATGACAGAGAGGTTATTCTGTCATTTATATTAAGATCCAGCAGATACATTAGATTGTATGGGATGGGGTTATGAAGACAAAAATATTGCAAGTAGTTTACAGAATATATACATGGATATGCATGTGTGCACATGTATCAGATGACAAAATCTTGTCTACAAAAAGTGCTACTTCCATTTCAAAGGAAATTTCAAATCTCCCTGACAAAAAATATTAACACTACTTTTCTACTACAGTCACTTAATGATATTTTAATGATTTAACACCTAAAGCTTTCAAGCAGCAATCAGACACCATAGTACTTCAGCAAACTAGGAAACTAAGTAGAAGGTCAGGACAAAACACAGAAAAGCTAAAATTACAAAGGAAACAGCTGTAATGATGGACATGTAAGACTAAAACATGGGTGGGTTGGTTTTTTTCCTGTCATTCATGCACTGTATGACCTGCATTATTATCTAATGTGATCTCCTGTGTTGGATTCCAAGAATCTGCTCTGGTTGAAGTCCCTGGATTAGTTTTCTATATAATTTAGCCATAAATTTGTAACTGGAAAACTGGTCTCTAAAATAACTTAAAACATCATTAAGTGTAGAAATTAAAGATCCTTCTATTCTTCATACCCATTAGCAGATATTTATCTTAACTTACTTTGCCTTTAAATTTGGCAGTTAATGTTGGAATGGCTTGGAAAGCATTAGCAATCCTTAAGATACCATCCTTTATTTCTATGGACTGTTGTTTACACAGTTGGTTGGAAAGTATAATCTTTCTTCCTAATTAGAAGAATGAATCTCATTAAAGTGTCAGTGTTACACAGACCAGAGCCACCCATGGCCAGCTGGAGCCTGGAATCTAGAGCAGGCTGTGGCTAGACTTCTTGGAGAATCTGGAACACAAGACAGAGCTTCGACAGTCTTTATTTCTGGTATCAGTGACTGGACCAGAATCAGATGCCACTAAATCTTTCTTCACCTGGATAGTTCTTCCTCACATGGAGATGTTTTTTGGACATACATATACACACTTGGGTAAATTCAAGCTACATAATCACTCGTTCATAATAATAATCGCAGGCAATATATTTATGTTGATGCATATGCACTATTCCTATCTTTTATTATGTAGAACAAATGGTTGATAACTACTGTATTATTTATCACTTTTTTTTTTTAAATCTTAACAGTGCCTTTTATTTTTCCAGCAGTACATGAAATGGTCATTTCACTGAAACCAACAGAATATCAAACTGATGTATTTTCAACACAGAAGACATGCTTGCCTTTGGACAGGCCTTAAATATTTGGCATCACTGAAACAATTACTGAACATTTTTGCCAATGTCAATATGTTTCTATCACTTTTGGAAGGCTTCTGTATTTGTTTGAGCTCCTTCTGATAACTCACCGGTAAAAATCTGACTTTTGTTTATCTTACAGGTTCAGAATAGCCAAGTCAGGGAGGAAGAAAGAAAGAACATATACTGACTTCTTTAATTTACCTCTTACATGTAGTTGTTGTTTATTCATGATATATGTGAACACAAACTTTTCAGTAACTTTGCTGTACAAAGAAGCAAGAAACAATTTTATCAATACTCCCTGGGATCAATTATCTATCTATCTATCTATCTATCTATCTATCTATCTATCTATCTATCTATCTATCTATCTATCTATCTATCTCTAGATTTTATATCTATAAGGAAAAGTTTAGCTATAGAGATATTTTATTTTTAATCACAGCAAAGTGTTAAGTAATTCACTGACTGTGTCAGTCATACTTGATTAGTTGAGATACGTAGCTCCACCTATGCTCTCGGACATCTGGGAGCACACACGCGTCTAACAAGGGGCTGGGATGCTGCTGAAGATGGGAATATCCTTGGGTCCTTCAGCAGAGATACAGGTTCCCAGCTGTCACAAAATAAGCCCAGGCTGCACATTTTAGTAGCTCATTTTCCCACTCTGTAGTGCCACTTTTGTATTTTAATACCTTTCTCCGTCTCTACAGCAAACTGTGTGTTTTGCGACTGACTTCGCCCGTAGGCAGGATGCCTGCAGTATCAGCCCCACACCAAGCAGCACAGTGTTATGAGCCTGCAGAGTACTCTTTCTGGCTGGTCTAAAAGTACAAGTATAACACTGGTGGGAAAGATTTTCAGTTGGGTAAATTTTTAACATAAGCAATTTATGCAATGACAATAAATTCTCTGATCGTCTCTGTTGCATGGAAAGTAAGACTGTCCTTGGCAGGGCAGCAGTGCCCATGCAAGTGCCATCAGCCCTCCCTCCCTACGGACTCGTGATGTCCCGAGCCTCTCCAGCACACCCCAGGCAGCTCCTCAGATAGCTGCAGGGCTCCAGTCTGTGAGCCAAATGATGGTGCCAAGGAAGGTCTACTGAGAAAAAAGTCTGCATAATGGCATGTTTAACCTGACAACATTAAGTCTCATGGAAATCCTCTAATCACTGCTACTTTCCCTGATATAGGTCCAGCACATACTTTCTTACACTCTTGAACTGAAGTTTCCCCAGCACTGTGTCATCATCCTGAATATCAGCAAAAACTGTTAGAGAGTTTCAAGCTCAAGAGGGGCTGAGCGCCTGGAAAGCAAATACACTTACTAGCCCCAGACACTAAGGTGACCCCTTTCCTGGGTCAGCAGCTCCACTGCTAATTTAGCCCAAAGAGTGGGTAAAGTTGTTAGGAGTGGAGGGTGAAATCAGCTTTCCCACACACATGAGCTCAGAAATGCTTTCTTGATGCAATATTACACTAGGAATTAATTATTTTCAAAAAAGGACTTAATGGCCTGGGAAATTTTAATGTATTTTGGAGACCTATATGAGAACAAGTGTACTAGAACTTATTTGAGAATGAGATTTATTGTTTTATAAGTAATTTAAAACGTTGACATATTTACTCAAAAGAACCATAATAGCCTAGATAGTTACCAGTCACAGAATCTCTTTCTTTTCAGTGGCGGAACATCATAAGTTATGATTTTTTATTATCAACTTATATGTATGTGCAGACATACATAATTTATATTTATGTGAATTTAAATTACCTGGTCATAAGTTGACATGAAGTTTTTGAAGTGACTAATGTTCTTTCATTCTAGTACAAAGGCTTTCATGTTAAAATATTAAGAACTGTCAATTTAGAATGTGCTGGTGGGTTATTATATTTTTTAACTATAGCCTTAGAAGTACTTGGGGGGGGGGCTTTTCCATCAAGAAATTAAAAATTAAATTGTAAGTGCTGGATATTTTAATTAAGAGTAGTTACACATTATTATTCAAAAGTTTTCTTTTTAGAAATCTGAGTCAATTCTGAGCTACTGCATTTGTGGCATAAAACAAACTCCTTAGAGTTCAGCTGACAAAAATGACTTACTTTGCCATCAGACAAGTATAGTATAGTTCTGATTCCAGTGTTTCAACCAAATAAAAACTTTGAGGTCAATGAAAGATAGAAACTTCAGTCACGGCACAGACTTAAAATAAAAGCCCCAATTGCTTCTCCTTCATTTAGAGCACGTACAAATGCAGAGTACTCATGGCTCTCGCTGTAGAAGAGTCTATATAGATACTGCACATGATTTAGCCTCAAAGCTTTTTCTTACTCAGTGAATACGAAAAAGAAATGAGAGTGCAGGACTGCTGCTGTGGTGCCTTTTTCTGCACACTAATATTTAAAATATTCCTTGATCAGGATTATAACTTTTCTAGAAAACACAAATTTGTTCCTTTTGATGCAAAGCTTTATGCTACATATGCTGCTGATATATTCAAAGCTATTAGAGTAATCTAGCAACCATGAAGACATAGCAATCAAATATTTGCTTTGTTAATTTCTGTCAGGATATTTATAACAGCAGCATAAGATATATTGGTGTACTATTTTTTATGAGGACCTATTTTTTCTTGTGGCTAATCAGCTTTGGTATCAATACATAACTGACCAGAAATTACTTCTCACCTATAAGCAGCTGAATAATAATATTGGTTTGATATAAAAAATTATAAGAATCCTTTTTACACCATACTCTCATTATGGGTGATAAATTACGGTTAAAGAAAACACAAAGCAGATAGTAGACATACTTGCATTTCAGGAGACCTTCTGGGCTAAGTACAGTAAATCATAAATCACTAGTTTAATCAAATTTGTCTTTCACGTCACTTTGAAGAGAAAGTTATGACTCTTTAAGCAAAAGAATTCTCCTGCTCAATAGTGATAAACAGTCACAGATGTGAATGGTTGTTTTTGCATTTAGCACATTCACCTGGAAAAGAACTAGTTATTGCAAAATTCTGACCACCATCTAAAGTGAATAAGCCTTTTCTAATGAGGCAGTGTGGATGCCAGATAGAATAAGTATAACATGGTAGGAAGATATTTATCGGTTCTATATAACTTGGAATGCCCAGAAAAATCAATTTATTGGACACATACATATCTTTATACTCTTCTGAAAACATATATTGGATATATTAGAAAAATTATTGGTTGGATCCACAAGACATTTAAATTTATATCAGGTAAATGTGCCTTTCACTACTCAGTGTGGTCAAAAAAACTCTTTCTAGGAATAATGTCTTCCTCCATTTCTTATGACCTTGATAAAAATCATGCTGTATGTTTGATCCAGGGTGCTCATATTTATTTCTTCAATGCATGAGAAAACTTAAACCCAACAAAATCATCTAATGTTAAGATCAACAGATAATTTATTATTATTAAATGTGTATCACTTCTGATTTTCAATTCCACAATAAAAATTAATATTTTTGTGATTGTAAGGGACATAACTTCATAAGTGAAGCAGGAAAAATAAATTTTTCATTTATTATCTGATGTCTAGAATGCCTAGATTTCTAAACAAAATTAAAAAGAAATTGTTTATTTCAAGCAAGTGAGCTTGCATTTTTAGGCTGCATGCTTCTTTAAAGTTGGTACATAAAGCTCTGAGCTTTTGTAAACCAGAATCCAAGCTCTTACCAATGAAGTTTAAAGAAAATAAAGATTTCTCACAACAAAAAGCTATACAAACAGTGTTTCAGATCTGGACTTTCAACATGTACCTGTTGGGTTCTTTAGAAATTTACTTCACAGATAGAAAAAAACCCAAACCAATCCCCCCCCAAACCAAAACACAACACAGAGAACTATTCTTATGAAAACTGGAGTTAATCTTGGAAATAAAGCAATAAATCTTCACTCCTTGTACAAGGTTAAAAGGATGTTCCATCAAGAAAGGATAACAGCTTTTCTTTGCCTTCTTCCCAAGAGTGCACCCAACAAATAGGCTACTATTAAATTACTTTTAAAATAACAAAATGGAAAAATTAATTTATTACCGAAAAAAAAGAGAGAAAATTTAAACTCAAAGGAATCTAGAAAGACAACGTAGCAGAATTATTTTCAGATATTCTTATAACCCTTATAATGCAGAAAATCAAGCTGAGGAATCCCAAGAACCATGTTCTTAGCTTGGGTGTCTAAGTGCGGTGGGATGAATAAATGCCACTTAATTCAAACCATTGCCTTTGTGCATGGTGCACCATGGGGAGTAGTTTTAGAGTACATATGATACTAGAGTACCTTACTGCTAAATAAATTTTAAAATTTGGTGGTCCTAGGTGTTCATGTTTCTGACCTCTTCAGGCCAATAATGCTGTGAAATATCCAGCTCAAGCTACGGTTCTTTTTTGACTCATATTTTCCTAATATACCTACCACCAAATAAGTGTTAATGTGGTATCAGCAGCGACTATTTTAAAAAAAAAGGGGGGGAAGGGGGAAGTGAACCTTACAAACCCAGGCTTTTAACCTTGTACTGCTATGAAAACTAGAGAAGAAAACAAAAGTACTGACAAAACAATATTAAAATATTAACACTGCTGACTACTAAAGCTTACAGTTACTATACCACAATGTTATCAAGCAGTGATCTTTTTGTTAGATTACACTGCTAAAATGGCTGTAAAAGTTTATTGCAGTGGAGTATTTAGTTTTTAGTTGAATCATTCAAGTAACAGTGTGATGTAGCAATGCAGAGATCGCCCCTAAATACTACTTTTCCTGTATTTTAAATGGGAAGCTACTGAACCTGTGCCAACACACTTCTAATTCCATTAAGTAAAATTTATTATACTTTGAGTATTTCAAGGCTAAGGGAGGACTTAAAAATAAATCCTGGAATAGTAAGTAATGAACAGATTAAAGAACACATTCTTTCGATATTAAATCTGTACAAACATTAGTTTTGTACATGATTTCTGAATTCAGATAATAAGAAAAGGTCAAATACATGAAGATTTTTCTATGGTACAACACTTGGAGGACAAAGATTTCTCTATAGTGGGTAAAATCATTGTAGTTTTCTCTTTTTGTAGTCAAAGATATTGGTTCAGGTTTGTGTGGTGCGGGTTTTGGTAGCAGGGGAGGGGCTGCAGGGCCGGCTCCTGTGAGGAGCTGCTGGAAGCTTCCCCAGCTCCAAGTCAGACCGGCCTCTGGCCAAGGCCGAGCCCATCAGTGACAGCGGTAGTGCCTCTGGGAGAGCAGATGTAAGAAGGGGAACCTGCAGTGAGTAGGGGATTGGAACGTGAGAGGAACCCCTCTGCGAGGTCAGCGAGGAAGGAGGGGAGGAGGAGCACCGGAGAAGGGGATGCCCCTGGAGAAGGCCGTGACTCCGGGAAAGCCTGCTCTGAAGTGGCCCAAGGAAGGGACCCCACACTGGAGCAGGGGAAGAGTGTGAGGAGTCCTGCCCCTGAGGAGGAAGGAGCGGCAGAGACAACATGTGGTGAACTGACCCCAACACCCATTTCCCTGTCCTGCTGCGCCGGCGGGGGGAGGAGGGAGAGAGAACCGGGAGTGGGGTTGAGCTGGGAAGGAGGGATTGGTGGGGGAAGGTGTTCTAAGATTTGAGTTTACTTCCCAATATCCTTGCTTTGATTTGATTGGTGGAAAATGAAATTGATTTAGTTTCTTCCTCAAGTTAAGCCTGTCATTTGCCCGTGACCGTAAGTGGTGAGTGATCCCTCCCCATCCTTGTCTCGACCCACGAGCTTTTCTTCATATTTTCTCCTCATCCCACCAGGGCAGGGGAGGAGTGAGCAAGCAGCTTCGTGGTGCTTCGTTACCGGCTGGGCTTAAACCACAACAGATATATATTTTAAATGTGCTAGTATATGTTGAAGACAGATGTCAGTGGTGTAAAAAATACAAAACCAGCTACAAAAACTTGAGGCATACAGACTGGATCTGCTTTAAGAATGGGATTAAACTGTGTAAACAAAGGCAAAAGTAAGCAGTGCAGTTGTACTAAAAACTACAGTTAAAGGAAGCAATGCCAATCTTGCTAATATAGCACAGCTCTGCCGCCTTGAGCCTGACACATCATATTTACTGCATTCTGTTCCTTTGTCCCCAAAATGAGTGGTTGTTCATATTTATACTAACAGCATGCATAAAAATCTAATTATGCACAAATGAGACAGCTGCCCCATCCGTGTTTTCTTCTTAATCTACAACTGCAATCATTGCATTTATGAAGATGCTAAAATATCACAGAAGAGCAATCTATCTAGTTATAAATGGATGGCATGTTCTGAAAGAATACAAGCCATTCAGCCTATTGTTTGACCTGCAGTAGCATTACCGGCATAAATGAGAAAAGGGAGCCAGCTGGGTCTTACTATTTCTAACGTTCTCTTCTTATGATACAAACAGTAGAAAGACCAGTAGCTAAGACTGAATCTGACATTTTCAATCAAGAAGGGAGTGGACCTTGCATTCAAGCATAACCTTAAATAACATTGTAAGCAACTCTGCAACCATGAGTTTGGAAGAGGACAAATCTCTAGCTCCATCCCAGAAGCCTAGCATGTGCCTGACCTGCTTTTCATGTAACCTGGATATACTGGGGATGGACAGAGATATTCCATGTTTGACCCTTCCTAGCAAGGTGAATTCTGAATGCCTGAAGAACAGAGATGGAACGAATGACAAATTTGAAAAGTACAAGAGATAACTCACAAGGGGAAAAAAAGTCAAATAACAGAATACAGCAGATATCTTAGTTATAAAATAAAGGTAGTGAAATTATGTAATTCAGATCTCTGAACCAACTCTGTAGGTGGCCTCAGAGACAGCAATACCAGGTAAGCATAACTTAACCTAGGTTTGTATGACACTAATATATTGTGATAACTATGGCTGAGAAAGGTGGGGGCGGGGGAATTATAAGGCTTTCTTTTAGCTTGTTTTCCTATCAGATCTCTCTGATCAGAACACTGTTATAAAATTTGAGATTACAACGCTTCCTTTTTCTAGCCAAAGCAGAGTTCTTGGAAATAAAGTACTTGGTTCTCCAGGCAATTTCAAAAGTTTTTGTTGGTCTGGATGATCAACAGCAGGAGCAAAAGGACACTAAGGGAACAGCAAGGAGCAATCAGCGGTCTTTAGAAAGCCTGCCCGGAAGGGCCAGTACTAACTGCAACAAATAGAACCCCATGGTAACCAGATATATACATAAATAAATATATATATATATATTTGCACACACACATATATATAAAAATAGATAAATGTGTGTTTGTGTATGCAGATTGTTCTCAGGTAAGAATTTTCTAACTGCTTCTTCACTTCTATGTACTTGGCGGTACTGCATGGGGCAATACTCTAAAAGCAACAGTAAAAAATCTGTGGAAAAAAGAAAAAGAATGTGCATTTTCATGTACAATCCAGAAGTGGAAAAAAAAGTAGCTGTTCTAGAAAAACGTTAACAGAAAGGGTCAATAAATGCCAACTATTGTCAGGTTAGATTTTTTTCCATACCTAAAAGGAAGCTTCTGAAGTTTCATTATCCTTTTTTTAAACCATTACAAACTACAGTCACCAGCCTTTGGATCTCTAGATTTGTACTGTAATTATAGCTGGCTTTCCCCAAGAGTCCTTCAAAAGAAATCTCAAGATATCTGTCCTTTTTTTCTGTTGAGCATGTATTCCAGGTTCTTCTGTAAAAGTCTAAGAGTTTCTGTTAGAATATGGTGATAAATAATCAAAGAACATTATTTCTACAGTTTGGGGGGGTGGTGTTTGTTTGGGGTTTTTTTGTGGTTTTTGTTTGTTTTTACTTCTCTATCATTATCTGCTGGGTTCTTTTAATCAAGTTTAGAAACTTTTCAATTACTGATACGTACATTTCCTCATTTAAATTTATTTCAATTTTGTATTTAGTATGCACTTAGTATTTTTAATTAAATTTAGTCATCAGTTTTTATTCTGCTATCTTTAGCTCTTATATTCTGTTTCCACACAGATGCTGCTGCTCAGGTACAGTGCAATGCAGCACAAAGGTTTGAAACTTGACAGTAACAAGTCTTCCTGGTAGAGCCAGAGACTATGAGAAGTGTTTTGTTTATGAGGCTTTACTGCAGTGCACTGCACACACTAGTGCACCAGGATCCTCCAGGCTCCTCAGAGATGGTAGAAAGCAGACTTCACTGCCAAAAAGGGACACCGTTGTCTTTGAACTCAGGATTTCAGAATAAATGAGATAAAAGACTTCTTCAGAAATCCAGCTTGAACCTTCATTATATACCACAAAGAGGCATCCACAAAAAACCAAAGAACCCCCCCCCCCCAAAAAAAAGAACAGTTAATAACTAGGACTTCTATTATGAGTGCTTACTGTTGCAGAAGGAAACTATACCCATCTTGTGTATTTGATCTAAAATAACGTTTTATTTAATAAAGCACATTTAAAGGCTTTAAAAATACTAAATATCTTCAACAACTATACAGTGATATAATTTCCATTGCTATTGTTATCCAAAATGATTGAAGTGTATTCCAGTACAGTTTTAGCTTATGTAAAGAAACCACTTCTGATACTGATAGAAACAGCTGCCTTTTATTCCATAAAACATCTTCAGTTAAATACCAGCTGCCTGAGGTTCCATGCAGACAATTTTGACACAAGGCTGACACTAAATTTTGCTTATATATAGCCAGTAACCTGGCTTACATCTCTCCACTCAAAACAAATATGATAGTAACTATCACAGCAGCATTCCATCAGCACCACCCCCAAGAGAAGGGACTTTGTCTTCTCTAGAACAGCTCCAAGAAATGCTTTTGCACAAATTAGATAAATATAATTATCAGGAAGATTAATGTGCTTTATGCAGAAAATTCTCAGCCATTGATAGCAAATCATTAGATGTACAACTGCAGCACTTAGAGAAAGGTCTGCTTTTTCTGATAAGTGGTCCTTCAATGGGATACTCTTAAGCAGAATCTGATAATGAACAAATATGCACTTAAACTTTTGAACATGCAAGATCCCATTGTTCTGGATGTTTGTGCTCCTTACAGTTATTATAGATAATAACCTGTAACTTTGCTATCCCATTTTTTTCCCCACAGTTGTCCTAAACATTTTTTTCCTTTAGAATTTTTTCTGGTAATAAGCTGGATTTCTCTTTCAATTTAGTGAACTGATCCCTTCTGTATTACATCAGAAGAGTGTTTTCTCAGAAACAATATATTCTGTCATCTTTCCAGACCTTTTTAATACTACAGATACCAACACAAATACATTACTTTGAAGTATCTCTTGTTTTTAGTAACCTCTTTATCAAGAAGAGGAACAAGTATCTTCTGCTATTAAAAAAAAAAACTGTCTTACTGTCTATAGATGCATAACATACATGCTTGGATGTTTCTTAGAATTTCCAAGGATTCTATATATATAAATATATCTGGCATATACATTATCATATCCTTGATTGTATAACATCTGAGTACCTCACAATGTTTACATGCAATGAGATCATTTCAGGAGCTGTCTAATATAGCTGAAGAACTGGGAAACAAGGAAAGAAAGCTGATTTGGCCAACAACCTAGTTTAGGCAAAGGTAATCAAAATATATTTTGCATCCCAGTGTCACGCTTTAGTTACTGAGCCATCCTCTTTTGAAAGATGTTTAATTGTTCTATTCTTTGCACATCTTAATAGGTACAGACAAAATAAAAAGAACACCTATGGCTCTTCCTTTCTGTTTACCACCTTTCCTTTCAAAAAACAAGAGGATTTTTCAGTGCAAAAGCTCTGACTTTTCTGATTCTTAGAACTGCTGACAGAGGAACAAAACTCTGCTGTTAGTAGAAACTATCACTAAAAATATGACTAGAGATTACGGCAAAGTATAAACCTTTATCTCTACACTGTCATAATGAATAGGGAAACAACTAAACCCATTGACATCTGACTACATTAACAAAGTGCAAGTCAAGCTGTCCTGATTCTGAAACTTTGCGATGGCTCGAAGCAACGCATAAAAATCAGCTCTTTAGTACTTGGTACATCAGAAAGGAACCAGCATGCTTTTGAATACTTACTTGTCCCTGCACAGCCTCTTTGTTTCTTATGTTTTCAAAGGCTGTGCCCACTCATCTGTGTGCAGCTGCTACTGCCTGAGTTGTTCCAGCTTTAAGCTTCAATTTTTGCACTTCTGTTCACAGTCCGTAGTTTCAGTGTAAGGCAGTTCCCTCAAAATGTGTGCAGATTATTCACGAGTGCATAAGCAGCATTGGTGGAAGAACTGTGAACTAACTAACTATTAAACTGCACAAAGGAGAAAACATGATCCTATGGCTTCAAAAATATGTCAGCTATAAACACATTGGAATAAAACTAACTTTGAATTCTCAACAGAAATAAACAGGGACCATGTTCACAAATTATATCAGCAAGTCCAAACACATTAACTGTGTCTTCATCTTATCTAGGTGAGTAGAAAATTATTTTAGAAAATATATTGGGTAGTTGGTTTTTTTTAAGAAACAGTGCATCATTCAGGCACTGACGCTGAAATAATAGTACAGCTTAAGGCAAAAACCTGACAAGATTATAAAATTAACACTGCTCATCATAACAGCATCTTAATTAAAGGTCTGGGTAGCTCAAGAGCTGCTATGCTGCAAACAAAGGCTTGTTCCTGTCAAGAAGGCTCTTCCAGGGAGTCCTTGGTTTCTGTTTTTCTAAAGCAGTATGTGCACACAATCTCGTCACTGTTGATACAAACGCCTCTTCCTCCTCAGCTTGTCACATGAAGCTGTACTTCTGTATCATCTTATCCAAGCCATGCATTTATGCATAATTTTGGAATTTCATCCTTTCTTTTCTTTCTGTGAAACACTTTCCTAGTTGTCTTGGTAATCTCTTTCAATTGTGTTATTTACAGTTTAAAATATTAACTTTAATTCTCTCAAATACTGCAGAACAGTTGTTTTGCTAATGAAGTTTACTACAGATTACCAAAATCAGTAGATAATTGTCTTGATTTAAATGAGTTCTAAATTAAGCTTTCAGCCATGTAAAAGCCACAATGCACTTAGGATCCTTTTGAAGCTCTCCTTCTACATATAAGTGACATGTTTTGGTATATATGTAAACAGAAGGCACTCGTCAGTTTTCAGCTATGATGACTTGGATAAAATCCCTCTACCAGCTATTTCAGCTTTAGTTCCTTTGAGAGCACAGACTGCAAGCCCTGAAAAAATCGTCATGGAACAATTTCAAAGTTTTCATAAAATGAATTAGTAGGAGACATGAAATCATCAAAGATAGCTCAATGGATTCTATTGGTGACTCTTACTGACATCAAACCAGACCCTAAGGAAGAAAACTCTTGGTTAAGAGCTTTCAAGAAAAATATTTCAAGATGCCAAGTGTCGAACAACCACTAATGATACATTAGCTCCCGCTCAAGGCTTTTACACAATCACACTTGTTTTTTAGCTAGCGGAATGCAGGGCAAAAATAGCCTGGGTCAAAACGCAAAGCTGCTAATCTCCAAGAAAAGCCAACACCTCCTCTCCAGGACCAAGACTGTTGCTGGGACGATAAAGGAGACATGCCCTATTAACAATCTGCAGATATAGCAAAGGCTTCCCTTATCAGAGTAATAAAAGCCTTTCAGCAGCAATAAATCTAATTTCCATATGTTGTGGGTTAATCTTGGTAGGCAGCTAAGCACTGCACAGCCGTACCCATAAATAGATTTGATATAATGAAATTAGCTTTTGAAATAATACATATAAAAGATCAAGACAGAACAGATCAAAACTCAGTAAGCATCAAAATGAGGAGAAAAAAACCCTTATAAGAATTAAAAAGATTTTGTTGGAAGAAATGTATGCTTCCAGAGTTAAAATTTAATAGCAGTAAATCAGCAGATGAGTTAAGCAGAATCGGTGTAACATTACATCCCTAATTCCAGATAAATGTGCAGTGTATTTTCTCTAGGTATTTGGAAAATGGTCAAACTGGAATTTAAAGACTGCCAAAGATCGAAAAAGGTATTTAATTCCTAAGAAGTTAAACAAGAGTAGCATAGCAAAACATGAAAATATCAGGTGGTATAGTTAAAATAGTATCATGGAGCATGAATTTTATAAAAGGAGGTATTCTTATTTTTGCAGGAGGCTGAGTCAAGATGTGAAAAAGGAAACAAGTGAATATAATTCATTGGGACCTTGTACTGGGTCTGGCTGAGATGGAATTAATTCTCCCCATAGCAGCCCTCCTAGTGCTGTGTTCTGCATTGGTAGCTGGAAAG